>JAYMSL010004052.1:0-11581 GCA_036897195.1 Plantago coronopus | reverse complement strand
AGTAAAATAGGGTATTTATAGTAGATCCAGTAAAATAACCAGGATCCGCTAATAGACCCGATTCGACCCGCGGTTTATTATTATAGAACCATGGATTTGATGGAATTTTCAAAAAGTCCATATTTAGTGGACTTTTTTAACAATTAGTATTTATTTAATCAATCATCAAAACGGTATGAAATAAACAACTTACATGTGCTTAAATATATAGAAAAAAAATACCTAGAAAAATTCTAATGGACTAACTAGCTAACAAATAAAGCCCTAAAGTGACATAAACCTAAAATACTAAAATTAGTTAATCTTCGAATCGTATCAAGACTCCTTCCCACATTGCATCACGTAGTCAAATTTAAAAGTTCATGAAATATTTATTCATATATCAATGGGCGAAATTCTCTTAATGTCCAAAATATGGACCATAATATCAATTAGACTCATTTCATAGTGATTAACATTTGTTATCACTATTATACACTTTCACATTAAATATAATAATATCTTGTTGTTATTTACTTTACCTTCCTAAATTCAAGATAATCATTAATTAACAATTTTTTTTTAATTCCAGTCAAATCTAATATCTTTCATTTACTCGAAAAATTCAAGATAATCATTAATTGCTGATGCACAGTAACTCTATTATTTATTAATAATATTTGACCGTTTTCAAAAAAAAAATAAATAAGAATAAGTGCATATTGTTTAAGAAGTAATTGTTATTTTTATGTAGCTTTTTTTATATTTTTCAATTAAATATATAAAATTAAAAAGAAGTTAATTAGTGGGGAAAGTAATTATATAAAATTATAATTATTTTCATAATTGGATACTAGAGCCAGTTCGATGTTTATCTAGGAAGTAGGTACTGCTGCGTTTATGTTTCTTTTGTCACAGATAGCGCTTGGAAGGAGGTGGATAAGCAAAAGGTTGATCATGGGAATTCAGAGAGAAGAGAACAAGCTTGGTCTTGGTTTTGGTATTCTGTGAAGGAGTAATATACATGTGCTGGTTTGATTAATTTGGGGAGTGACTTTCTTTGGAAATTGAATAGATTAGATTGTAGTAGACTTTAGTCCTTGTACAATGCCGTTCGGGTCGGTTGAGGGGTAGTATGTATTAGAATCATATATGTATTTGGTCGAGGTGGGCTTCGGATAGCCGGGACTTGTTGCACTCTTTTTCCTACAAGGGGTTTTTCCCATTGAGTTTTTTCTTTGGAGGTTTTTAAGGAGGCAAGGGTACCGGTTTCGTCACGTCTGAAGCCTAGGAGGAGGGTGTCGGGTGAGAGGTTCTGGTGAACTCTAATAGGCGAGGCAGTTAATGCTTAGCTTATACATGTACATATTATATATATAATAAAATTTTGCCGAAAAAAAAAAATTAGTGGGGAAAGTAACTATTCCCTCCACTTTTCTATAAAAGGCTGACTTTTTTTCGAAATTTAATTGCGTATTACTCAAAATTTATACAACAAAAAAATATTTAAAAAATATATTATGAAAATAGTTAGGTACACTTATGTAACATAATTTTATTATATTTTTATACGTGATAATTTAAGGTTGTAAAAGAACGGTAGGAAGGAGTAATAACTAACAAAAACGACTATCTGAAAATTTACGTAAGCAACAATTTTATCTATTCAAGCTTTCAGTTTCTGAAGTCAGAATTATCACATTATGAAATGTAAAAATATAGACATAAAATCACCGCCACAAACCTTGGAGTACAGATCAGTTTTATATATAAACAGAGAGGGAAACTCATCAGCGACGTCCCAACAACCTAATCTAGAACAAATATCACCCATGAAAGAATAAGAGATAGCAATATATAACTAGTACAATCCAACACGAAAACTTTCCATCGATCTGATGCAATCTGTGAGATGACCGGGTTTCATTGCATTACTTGCAGAATGATGCAAGCGACATTGAAATCAGCAAATATAATCCGCAATGATCCTTCTCGTTCAGTTCTCATCAAGTCTCGACTTCAAAGATGCTAGAAAGAGATATCGTTAGGTTCATAACCAATAGTGTATTTCTCAGGTAAAATCAATCATATTGAGCTCTGGACGGACCCCTGTTGTTTGGGGATTTGGTTGTTGGGAACCAGCATTTGTTGCAATAGGAACATTCACAGATGTCGGTGGGACAGTCTCAACTGTTAAAGAAGGCTCCAGAACAGTAGGCAATGTAGATGGAAGTTCCTGATTTTCCACTGCTTTATCATTTAACTGTGGGTCACTTGACTGGGCCTCGGTTACTAGGGGAACAGCACCCTCAGAGCCCGGAGCACCTGGATCTGAGTTTGTTACTGGTTCAGAGGTAGATTGAGCTGGTGGAGCTGCAGATTCTGATGTACCTGGACCTTCTGCAACGGAATTCTGTGGGGCGCCAGATTCATTAGGTGGAGCACCTGATCCATTTGGTGGAGCGCCTGATTCATTTAGTGGAACACCTGATTCATTTGGTGGGACACCCGACCCGTTTGGTGTGGCACCAGATTCCTTTGGTGGAACCCCGGGTTCCGAAGAAGTTGATGCATTTTGTGGAGCAGTGGCAGCATTAGGCCCTTCCAACATCAACGGTTTACCAGGTTGCTGTTGAGAATTTTGCAGAGCAGGGAGAGGTTTTTTAGGACCCAACTGGCCAGGATTAGGTCCATATAAAGATGCCATTCCCGGTGGGAGAATTTCAATTGGAGGTTTCTTGGCCGCGTCTTGTAAGCTAGTGAGCTTCGATTCTTCGAGAGAGGCCAAAAACGCAGATGCAGCATCCATCTTGGTTGATGGGGTGTGCTCCATCTCTTTTTGCAGTGTTTTGTTCCATGCCTGAACCAAACTCCTCAGTGTAGGTCGACCATGAGCCTGAAAAAAGTGTTGAATGTTAAGTTCTTGCTCACCAAAACTAATCAATTTTACATAGCGTTAAATAAATTATACTTGAGCGTGGAGTACAGCCTCAGCAAGCATTCCTGTATCTTGCCATGCTTTCTCCATGAGAACATTGTCTCCCAACAGAGCAGCAGCAAAAGCAGCTTCACGCCCTGAACCAACTGATATCAAACTGTTCACCAAATTCTGCAAAAGTTGAATAATTAAGCAAAGAGTCATGGAACAAGTTTGCCTTCCTTGAAAGTTTGGAATTGGAACCAACATTTGCCCATTAAATAAAAAGGGCAAAAGAACCAAATTGTAAAAGTACAATAGTAACAACATATTAGTATTTGACTAGTACAACTAACTATTATATTTGAACTAAGATTAACAGTATAACGAAAATTATAATAAAGATAAAATCAAATGCAAAGATGCAAATACTTCAAAGATAATCGTCAAAGGCCAACTTCTTATTTAACAATGAAAGGAGAAACTAAATCAGATACGCATATGGACTAGAATTTATACATTAGTAATATGATTTGTGCTGAGTAATAATAATGCCCAATTGAGTAAAAAGCCACCTTCAAAGGCACAATACGAGATTGCATGCCGATTATTTACCTAATATATGTTGGTGATTTTTTTTTAAAAAAAAAAGTTAATGTGATTTGTGAAAGTTCACTTTGTGGTCGTTAATAACAGAAAATTCATTTAGGTATAGTGGTATCTTTATAGTGGGGCAGGGGGCGGGGTAGTAATCAGGCAGCTGAGTTAAACTTAAATAACCACAACAAGCTGCCGCAGATGGATGACGGGTTAGTACCTGACCAAAAATATCCACACATACCATAATGGAACAATATTAAGAGTATAAATACATACACTGAGGCGTGTCAACTCTCCATGATTTCCGAGGCGCAAAGCAAGCCCCCTCAACTCATGGCCTTGCAGAGCACCTTTCACAGAACCTGCAGCAGCTAATCTCTTCAGAGCCTCCCGTGCAATTTCAGCTTGTGCAGTAGCATCTGCAGCATCAATAAGATCAAGAAACTCCTTGGCAAATTTGACTACTCCTTGAACAGCTTCCACAACATTTTCCTTCTTTGATGACAAGTTCATAATGTCATTCAAGTTTAACCCTAGAGCCTCTTGTCCTATATCCCTGCTATTGCTCATCGTTAAAAGGCACTGGAGAGCTCTTTTTAGATCATTACTCTGCATCGCTAGCTCAAACTCCAGCCTCTTGGATATACCAGGCAAGTGTAGTGCTTCAGTGGCATAACCCATTCCGAGCATAAATTGCGCCAAATCATCATGATGTTCCCTACCCAGCCTACTTGCCCATTTTACTGCACTTACAGCATCCCCATAGGCTGCGAGACATCGACAACGTATACCAGGATGGCTAAGTGATATTGCATGAGCACACATGTACCTGTCAATTAGCCACAAAACACCATCCTTCACACCTGCAACAACAAGAGGCCCAACTGGTCGCTTTTGTTCTGCTGGAAATCTAGTAACAGCCACTACCACTCCACCTCCACCAACAGCAACCTCATTAACTCTCCTATCTTCAAACTCTTTAAGAATGGAAGAATCATCACCATCCACTTTAGCTTGTTTGGGTGGTGTTATGAAAGGAGGAATGGAGGGAGCATGCTGAAAAGAAGCTAATCTAACAACCTGCAACATAGGGGGTCTCAATGCTACCCTCTCTTGTGAGGATGTTTGCTGGCTTTCAACTGTTATCAGTGCTAATTCTCCATGTTCCGCAACAGCTCTTGACTGTAACTCTTTAAGCCTCATCTCCTCCTTCCTCTTTTTAGTCTCTATGTCAACAGGTGCAATACCAGCATCCACAAAGACGCACTCGATAGTGGTTGGAGTCGCAACAAATAACTGTCTTCTATGCCAAACACCCCCAGTAGCATGCGGGATTGCAACATCTCCCAAATACCGGAACTGTGGACGCAAGGAGGATATGACAATATATTGTTGATAAGCAAAAGCACAATATTCAACAGTTTGGTCCCATGCAGTCCATTCAGGTTGAGGAAGAAGACCTCCCACTGGCTGAAAGGTCTCCCAGCTATATAATTGGAAGTTCTGAGGTGCCACAGTAGAATATCCGTCATCCATAGTGCTGAAAGAAGATGCGGAACTATTACCAAACCCTGACAAAGGCATAGATTGGATGGTAGAGATAGCTGTAGCAGCACCAGGACTTATCCTTCTAGATGTGCGATACGCAACACCAAGTAGCGCTCCCCCATGTAAACCACAGACTGGTTCACTGCGGCTACCAACTGATCGCATTAAAATGTTTGATGTCCCATCATCCAACAATATACGAACTTGAACACTGGCAGATGAAGCTGCGGCAGCTTGGGCAGCTGCGGCTTGTGCAGCTGCTGCCGCTTCCTTGGCCTTTCTTGATGAGCTTCCCTTAGAAATTATGGGCATTCTTGGAGCTAATGAAGCCTCCAGCAGTGCAAATCTGTCCCTACAACTATCCCAGGCCAAAAGCCGAGCACTACCGGAATCAACTATTGACCAGTCACTAACCTTATAAACTGAAAAGTATGGAATATCAGGCCACACAATAGCAAGGTACCTGAAATATGGACAAACCAAAAGTGAAATGCTGATCTATATATCACATCTACCTTTGATAAAAAGGCGCAAGAATACACCTAATAAGTTCAGTAGCCACTATAGAAGTGAGACAAGAGCTGCAAGAATATCTGAGTTTTAACTTCTAATGAGTGACCAGCTAATACTTATAAGGAAAAACTTACTCTCCCAAGTTCAAAACTATATGCATGTGTTTCAATGTTGTGATACACATACTTGAAACTTGAATATCGCAGCATATTGTAAACAGATTGGTAAGTTGATTGCCAGATGTAACAACTAACATGTGAAGCAAGAAGCATAACAGTTTGTCCAGCACACAAGTGAGCCCAAGCTCTGATGATGGCCCCAATATCAGTTTTGTACACTATATGATTGCACATATGAAATTTAGACTTAGCCACACTTAGGCACTTAGGAGAGTAAAATGTTAAAGAATTGAGTAAATTATAAGGCATTTGGTTGCCAGCAGATGTAAGTCATGCAAAATCAGAGTAAAACTATGCTCGAATGTGAAGCACTTACTTTCCCGAACTGCTCACGGAAAGAACAGAGTACGAATCATGTGGAACCGGAGTACTAATATGCTTTTTAATTTGCTTCACATGTAGTTGTTCTTGTGTGTCTCCCCTGATTCTTCCAGTATCGTTCAAGGAGCCGTTACTTCCTAGTGCTGGGTTTGCTGTATTGGACAACTGAAATTGTAGCAGTTTCAATTCCCGTTCAACTACGTAGACAGCAGAATGTTCTCTGCTTCCTGAAGCAGTTGGCAGTGGAGCAATAGGAGGAAGTGCTTTGGCATCAAATTCACATACAAGAACTCCGATATTGGTCCCAGTTGCGACAAGATGGGGTTGCAGAGAATGTGCAGCCATGGAATACACCTATATTCAAAACCCATAAATATGAATTGCGAACTTTGTATGAAGCAAGTTTTCAAGGACAGCCCAATAGTGATAAAACAAACAAAATCATTTGTATAATCATACCCTAAGCTTCTTGTGAGACGCAAGAGACTGAGGTGGGACTATCTGTGATAAATCACATAGTGGCCTTGTAAGGGCGGAGTAAGTGGGATGCTCAATTGCCCTGTCAAATATTTGGAGTAACAATCCTCGTTAAAATGTATCTAAATTATTGCAGCATTAAGGGCATAGCTAACAACTAAACCATTGGTAGAGGCAGTTCAAATCAAACAAAATAAAACTACTCTGTCCCTTTGTTCCAGGAAAAAATTCCCATCCTTCCATTTTAGTTGTTCCTTGTTAAGCTTCCCGCTCCATTGTTGGATATAACATTACCATTATAACACAAACATATTTACAACTATACCACATTTTGTCAATATCTGTATTTATCTTGTATCAATTATAATACCCTACTTAAACCTTGTATGCATTCTTTATACCACTTTCCTTGTACCTGATTTCAGTGGAGGGGGTATTAATGAAGCTACTGACGAAGGAAATGTATACCATATATGGGAATCTTTAACACATGTTAGGATGTCAAGATTTGGTGCTCTAGGATGGCACCAGGATGCCACACTATGACAGGCCAACTTCGAAACAGGCTTGATCCTACGGAGTTCCTAGAAGTAGGAGAATGGAAGGTCAAGAAAGGAATAAATAATTAATGCTCGACTTATAATCCCATAAATGCACCAGAAGCAAAATTCAATTGAAACCTTAAACGAAATTGTGTCCCAGATAGCTAGGGTCTTGTCAGCACCAATCGTTATTAGCTGTGGTGCAGCACCAGCCACGTGTGAAAGTTCAATAGAAACAACTCCATTGTCATGGGCCTTCAATGTCAAAGATCATTAAAGCATTAGATTCGATTATTAAGAACATCAAATAAAATAATGTTGATGAAGAAGATCAATTTTCTTCAACAATTACTAGTGTACTTATAGTAACATGCCAGTTAGATAGCTAAACATAGAAAGCAAGTAGTAGATAAACAAGAAGATGAATACTTTTAAGCTTAGCTTGGGAACAAGCTCTCGTGAATCTTGACCATAATCTGCATTCCAGAGGACGAGCATGCCATCATTGCCACCAGAAACCAGAAGGGCCTAAATAAAATGCAGATGAACATGAGAAGCTGATGAGATTAATACCAAAAGAAGATTAAAATTAAATCTACATTTAGAAGCACATGGAAGGTCTACGGCCAGAAACCAGAAAGGGCCAAGAAACAATAGAAGAAATGCACCAAGAGTCCCATAACATAATTCGATTTATACCTCTCCTGAAGCAGCCATGAACGTCATCAGACAAGCAATTGCTCCTTTATGGCCACCTGTATACCTTCGAGCAAGCTGCAGCATATGATGCATCCCATGTGAGATTTCATCTTATTGTAGTATCAGTTTCATACTTATAAGTATTAAGTTGGGCAAAGAAAACTCTGCAAATTGGGAATACCTTCCAGGTTAGCATGGAAAGAACTCTAATCACACCATCTGATCCACCAAATGCCACCAAAGGGCCATCATTAAGAGTTGATTTACATAGGAATTCCATGCTGTATGACAATTATTTGTGTGGTAAGTTGATCCTCCATAAAGAAAATAACTCAGTATCCAAAACACTCCTTGTGCATGAATAACAAAACTTAACAATCAGGAAATGCGCCGCTGTAAGCCTTGCGGTAAAGAAATACCTAAGAAATTTCACATAAGTTCCCTCTCCAGGTCGTAAATAATACTCAGCTAAAAATAAGCTGCAACTTGTGCTATGACTAGGAACTCATGTAGGTAAAGTAATGAATTTATATGTGGATCAATGTATTTGGAGTTGGACTGCATGTCGAATGACCATTTTGAAGACAATCAATTCTATTATAGTGACTACATATCAAACTTTTTTTTTTTAACTACATATCAAACATGATCACAAGTAATGGAAAAACCATGCCAGCTACTTAGGTAGATAACTACAGAATGAATATCAGACCTTAATAGCAAAATATTGGTTCTCTAATCACCTTACAATACACCATTTCCTTGGTTTAGAAAATGACAGAAGTGTTTGGTAAGGCTAGTTGATACTCCCTATGACCCGACCTAACCGATGTTGACTTTTTCATGATACTAAACTCGTTTGTTGTTACAGATGATACAATACATCTGTTACAGGGATCAGATATTTGTACATAATAGAAGCTACCCAGAAACACATTCACATTGTGCATGTGTTTCCATTTTTTACCAGCGGAAGATACACTCTCAGCAGCAAATCATAGTGTAATGTAGAACACTTCGATCATGCAAGTATACTATCTTCACCAGGAAAATAAATAGAGCATACACAGGCTCGTTCAGTAGTGGGACTGTATAGTCTGATATGCTCCAAAAGATCAAAGCAGAGTTCAACTAGGTACAGAAGGAAGGGGGAAAGAAGTTCAACTAGGTGCAGAAGGAAGTTAAAGAAGAAAAAAAACAAATAAAATAAAAATAAGGAAAGCAGAGATTGATCAAATATAAGAAGCATTTGCTCTCCAGGTATATAAAATAAGACTAACCATAGAAGGGATCTATTGTCCAGATCCTGCTTAGGTACATCCCTGCCACGCATTGTCACCAAATCAAGAAAAATAGCTTTGTTTTCACAACATATGACCAGGAAATGGCGTCCTTTTGTTGAAGGGGCAGGCGAACTGAAAGCTGAAGTAACATTGTTGACAGCAGTTGGAGCTTCAGCAGCAGCAGAGCGATTACGCCAAAGTTGCCAATACCTCACATCATCATCATAAAAGCTAACCTGTTTCACACTTCACCATGTAAAAAAAAAATCAGGATCACACTTGTCTACAGCAGATTTCACCAAAATCTAATGAGGCACTTTTAGTATTATACCTCCCACCTCGTATAGCTTCAGTTGGCTTTCCTCTCGATTCTAACACACATAAGGAAACAAAACACAACATCTATCAATCCCTCGATCCAAAATTTCAGCTCAAAACATAACATATTGATCTAAACATTTCAACTATTGCAGCTCATAATTGACTATTATGCTGAATGAATCACGAAAACTGTAAGAGAACCTGTTTCGCCCTCGGCTAGCTTCTCCAACTTGGCACCAACCAAACGCCTCTCATCAACACCTCCAGCTTTCAATTCATAAATCACCTGAATCAACAAGTTCAACATAAGTTCCAAAAGCACAGCACATTCTGATCAAACAAATTCCAACGAAATGAAACCTGGCGATGTTCCCAATTCCAAACGGAGACGTGATCCGATGCATCGGCTGTCACGAGCCATGGGTGCGTCGGATGCAATTGAATCTTTACGATCTTGTCATTCGTTGGGCGAAACGCCCTCAATCGAAGCATATTGTAACTGACTGTGTATGGATCTGGCGAGATTGAAGGAGCTTCAAAGCTCCGGATTCAAAATTGCGTCGGGTTCGAGCTTTATCTCGGCCCAGGTTTGGAGCATTCCGGTGGAGCACTGTAACTGGGTGAGCTGAAATACAGCTAAAGGAGATTTTGTGAAGGTACAACGTGTTACAGCAAGGAACACCTTGCAGAGAGAAGAAGAGGGGAACTGGACCAACCGGAAAAATGACGACTGTGTAGTGAAAGAATGAGGGTGATTCTGTAAATGTCAGTGATTAAGGAATCAAAATGCAAATTTTAAGATCTTTGGATGTAATTTATGAAAGGGTCCAAACTAGTGATATTATACGAGTCGATCTTACGTACGGAGTTCATCTCAACTCGATAAGTCCTGAATTTGGTCCGTTTGAAGGTGTTTAAGGTTCTGTTTTTTTTCAGCTAAAGATTTCGCAACTGAACTGAACTGAACGGATCTGAAGTGAAGTATAAATTTGAACTAACCAAATCTGAACTGAACTGAACTGAATGGATTTAAACTTAAATTGAAAATAACATAGCCTAAATCGTGCTCAAGTCTTTTTCCAAGCATATTTTACTAGGAATGTACGCGGACGGGTACGGGGATTATTGCCAAAATTCTAACCGACCCGCCTATGGCGGGGTGCCTAAATTTCTAACAGTGACGGGTGTTTTTTTTTCTAACCGTTGCGGGTCGGATGACACTTTAAGGCTTTAAGCGGGCGGCTTGAGTTGTGGGAATACATTGTTGGAGGATTAGGATTTTTAGAGAGTGGCTTGAGTTTAAAAGAGAAAAGGAAGGTGATTTTTTAAGTGTAAGGAAATAAATGAAGAATGCTAAATAGTCTCGGAAAAATAGATCATTGGCATAATTTTGAATTTGTCATAAATAAAAATTTATTTTTAAAAAACAATATGTCACCCGTCCTTGGGTTGGTGACCGTTCCGTTTGGAAATGGGCCTCATTTTGAGGCCAAGCCCCAAGGTTGGCAATCAGTTGTCGCGGCTGCGACAACAATGGTGACCGTCCTACTAGGGATGGTCTAGACTAGAATAGCAATTTATAGATGGCCTTTCACAACAAATAGTAGTTTTTTTTTTTAAAAAAAAAAAACTTTGGTTCAACCTGATATTAAGTTATTCTATATCACGTTTTAACATAGGGAGGCTCAAGTGGCATGGAAGCACCATATCTTCTAAGTGAAATTCACAATCAGATTAACATATTTGAAGTAAAAACCTCTTTATATATCAGCAAGAGTACATGATAGGGTAATATGCTAGCAAGGGAAGGAAGAACAAAACCTTTTGGTCGCCAAGCGGCAACTCCTCATGCAGGTTATCATAATTCAACTTTTAGCTTAAATTTCATTCTTATCTTCTGATCAATGTTTATTTGGGAATCCTACTTTCTGTGGTTGTTGAACGTCCTCACTCCATCCAATCAAATGTTTTCCACTTTCTCTTTTAGTAGGTCCACGTTCACTTCTCTGTCCTCATAAAACATGTCAAAGAACATCTAAACTCGATATTCTCAGTATTTTCAGATGGATAATTTAGACTTTAGATATTAGGGCGAATTTCATCCACTACCCCTGTTAGATTTCCTAATTACATCTGGATCCTATTAGATAAAACAATTACATACAAATCCTAAACTAATTTTTCTGAAATTTCAACCAAACA
>JAYMSL010004051.1:0-11581 GCA_036897195.1 Plantago coronopus | reverse complement strand
AGAAGCCTATTTTTAGTTGTAAAAGATATTGAAGAAAAACATAACTAGCCGTTCTTCAATGTTTGTTATCATCATTAAATTCAATTCTTTGGGTCAACAATCTCCCCCTTGATGATGACAAACATTCTGGAATAATAAAATATAATACAAAGTAAGATCATACCAGAGCTCCCCCTATCGAAAGGAGAGTAAGCTTTCCGTGGCTCCCCCTTAATATATGCATCAGTGAAGAACAATGTTTTCTCGGGAACAAATTCGTAAATACAAATGCAATCTCATATGATAGTCAATAATCAACATAGCATTGCATTATATCATAATCAGAACATCATACCATCAGAGTAAAATAACAGCATTATCAGTGCATCAATTCTCCCCCTTTTGTCATCAACAAGGCTTTATAAATAAAACAACTTAGTTCAACGCCTTTGCTGTTTACTGCAACGTAGTGTGAAAGATAGAGCAATAGAAGCAAGTTTCTGTCAACGTTTCAAACATACTTTCTACTGGTATTGCCTTAGTAAAAATATCAACAAACTGAGATTTGATAGACACATATTCAACATAAGCAAGTATCAAACATAATGATCGGGACTACATGTTGTCATATAGAGTAAATACTGATCATACCTCGACACCACTTTTCATTGACTGATTTACTTTATGGTGGATGCCTCGATGTAGGAGTCGATGTTTCTGGTACACCGAAATAAGTACTAAAAGGTATATTAGTTTTGACAACGTCTCATCCGATGTTTCGTCGACCTTTCGTTAACTGAATCAGAAGTTTTTAGTTAAGCTGAATTTCGAGCTTTTTCTGATTGTTTTTTATTGTCCAATTTACTGGACACGTTCTTTGTCCTTCGATGTTCCTGCAACAGAAGTCAAGGAAGACTTGGGTACCCACACTTTCTTGGGTCCTTGAGAAGTTTTGGGGATCCACTTGTAATGCGAGATTACCCCTTTCTTGAATGGGACATTCTCTAATCATATGACCGATATTGCAACAAAAATGACAAGTGTGAAATGACATAGTAGAAAGTTTGGTAACTTGACTTAGATTTTTGCTTTTCGACTCAAGACTTATGCCACCTTTATCAAGAGACAATCTTTGCATACCAAGCAACTTATCAAGGTTTTCTTTACCCTTTGTAAAATTTTCCAAAAATCTTGTCAAATCCATATTCTGATTTTTCAAAGAGTAGTTTTCTTTTGCAATAACAGATTTATCATTCTCAAGATTTTGAACACTCAATTTCACATCATTGTTTATACTCATTAATTCAAAATTTATACTTGAAAGCGAATTGATACGAGTTTCAAGCTCATCAATTTCTTTTTCCAATTCATGATGAGATTTATTTGGAACACCATCAAGGTAAGAATTCACTTCATAAGCTAAATTGGTATGCCAATCAATTTCATCTTCACTAAAAAAGGTATCATCATCTGAGTCAGAACAGTAAATCTCATTTTCAGTCTCATACCTAGAACGTACCTCTGCATTTGTCATGAAGCAGACATTGTCTGTATCTTCGTCTGAAATGTTATCACCTGCCGACAATGTTTCGTGCTCCTCCCAGGTTGCTGCCATACTGTGTTGTTTTCCTTTGAATGCACCTTTGCGTCTGAAAAATTTGGTATTTGGATTCATCAACGCTTTGAGCTTTTTGCTTAACAATTCAATTTGGTTAAGCCTTTCCTGGTCATCCATTTCCTCAAAAACCATCATCATCATCAACCTGTTCATCATGAGTGGATTTGAAGGCAATGCTTTTCTTCCTTTCCGACTCATCATCATCCACAAGTGTGAACTCATGTGAGGTTAATGATCCAATCAATTAAGACATCGTCATATTATTGACATCCTTTGCTGTTGTGATGTCAGTAGTCTTTGAGTGCCATGCTCTTGGCAGTGAGCGTAAAATCTTCTTCACCAACTCACTTTGTGAATATGTTTTTCCCAAAGCAATGGAACGATTGATTCACTATCTCCATAAACCTGTTATACATAGAAGTAATTGTTTCATCAGGTTTCATAGAAAACATTTCATACTTACGAGTCAGAATATTGATGCGTTCTTCTTTCGCTTGACTCGTTCCTTCATGAGTCACTTGCAACATCTCCCACATCTCTTTTGCAGTCTCACATGTGCTCACACGATTGTATTCTTCACGTGTAAGTCCACAAGTAAGTATAGTCTTTGCTCTTGCATTCATGGAGAGATACTTTTTGTCATCCGCCGTATATTCCTTCGGTTCCTTAGGTTTCTGTAACATTTTCTACAAACATGTCATTACTAAACAATACCATCAGTAGTCGTTTAGCACTCAAGTAATTAAACTTTTAAAGAGTGAACCAGGCTCTGAGTCCAATTGTAAACCAATAAACACCTAAGAAGGGTTCAAAAAGCTTTCTGACTTTGTTTTGAAAGACTGGATGAAAGTACTGATGAAATATGCAAAGTTGCGTGCAAACTTTCAGACAACGTTTCTTTCCGAAATATGCAGATTTACTAATTGAAGATAATTGTTACAAAAAACAGTACGCTTAAAAAATATGCAGTATGATGCAGTGCAGAAACTTAAAAACACCAGATTTATAGTGGTTCGATCACAACTGTGCCTACGTCCACTCCCCAAGCGTTTACTCTTGGGTATTCCACTAAGAACACTTGTACGATCATTTTTACAACCACAAGCTCTCAAGGACACCCTTGTCCTTCCCTCTTGCTCCAATCTAGGCTATCCCCACCTAGACTAAGTGAACTTGTGTTAGAAGATAACCCTTCTCCTATCACACACTAAACAAGCTCTTAGCTAAACACTCAACAATACAATGTAGAGATTTTCTATATTCTCACAACACTCAAAATATAATACACAAGAAGATTGCAGAGAGTTGTTGTGGTTTTGGTTGCACTTGCTTTTTACTGGATATGCCGTTTGATTGCGTTATTGTAGAATCAGAGTGCCTTTCTTGCCTTTTTATAAATTCTGAGAAGTAACGGTAGATGTTCCGTTGATGCTGGATGATTGTTTGATAAGGCAGACTTCTTTTCAAAAGGTTGTTGAGAGATTGTAGGAGTCTTCAAAATCAGATCCTAATTTTGCTCAATTGCTCAACTCTTTTCTACATTAAAGTCTTCTTTCAACAAAATCTCTTCAAAATCCTGCAAATCAAAGACTCTACAAAAAATAAATGCTTATTTTTAGCCTTAATAAAATATATAAAATATTTAGCACAAGTCTTTGAATATATATAAAACTCATCCTGCTCTTGGAAAATAATGTTTGTTATCGTCACAATAAAAATAATTTTCCGGGTGAACAGAATCTTCATTTTCGGTGGGTGGCATCGATTCTTCACGATTTTGGTCCTCTTTTGGCAGTTTAATGAGATGAATATATATGTTCATTAGTTCCACCTCTACGATTATCGGTTGTTTAATTTTATATAAACGCCTACTTAGTCGACCGTGAAACCTAAAATCCCCATTAAACCCACCGTTATTTGAGATGGGATTGGTAAGTCAGATAATTGTCCCAATCCCGAATTCTCGAACACGAAGTTTCAGATATACGAATTTTAGGTTAACCCGGCAAGTCAATTTGACTAAAGTATTGAAGAATTGAAAAGCGTGTAGCTTGCTTGCAAAACAGAAACGACAACAATGGCTAAGCTGAGCATACAGATAGCTTAATTGTCCAAAGAAATGGAAATTGCGAAAAGGAGGCTGTTTCATCTATGCCAACCATTTCGCCAGATTCAAACGCCTATTTTATCTCGCCCATCCATTTATCAATCACACTCTCTCTATCCATTAACAAGAGGTATTCAATCTTCAGTTCAATTTATGCTTTTTTTCCTTTGAAGTTAATCATCTTCTTCAGCTTACTGCGGTGTGTTTACTGTTATGAATTAGTTACTGAAACTTGTCTGAGTTTGAACTCAAATTAAACTGGTTTTATTTAGAGAAACTTAAATAAATCTCAAAGAAGTTGAGTTAGCTTTCAGAACTGCTCTTCCTCGATTAGTATTATTAATTTTGTTTTTGTTTTGTTCATTTTGGTGTATGTTCTGTATATGAGATGTGTTTGCTGTTTCAGCTCATTGTAATTTCCGGAAACGATTTTGCATTTTGAATTCAATTGTCATTAGTTTGTTTTGGTTTAAGTTATGGAGCTGTAGCGTGTCGAGAACCTTATGTTTTCCCTTTTGGTATGACTTTATACATAAGTTTGTGTGTAATATGCATTGAAGTAACTTTGGCTCCTAGACTAAGAGTAATACACTCGAATTGACCTGAAAAAAAAAGTGCGAGCTTACTACAGCTTTGCAGGGCATGAAAAGGTTAGAGTATAGAGTGATTGTAAGGGAAAATGAATTCTTTTATCATGTTAAACAATATTGAAATTGCCCTTTTACTCTTGTGATAATAAGTAGATTCTTATTGTACCAACATTCTACTGCGATCTCGTGCTAACAAGGTTCAATATTGTTTCTTACTTAACTTATTGCTGCCCCTTACTCTATGTGCTAATAAGAGATCTTAGTCTACAACTTAGTTAGGAGTAGTGATGGCCTTTCTTATGTCTGAAAGTGATTTTCCTTGTCTACTGGTAGGTTCAAGTGATCAAATACTAATCAACATTCTCAAAGCATGCAAGGTGTCCCCTGATTTCAAAACTGCTGTTTTTGCACATGGTAAAATCATTAAGCATGGTTATGGAATGTATCCGCCGCTTCTATCCCAGCTCGTAATGGTATATCTATCTTGTAGCAAACTGGATCTTGCTAGCCAGGTACTTGATGAAATATGCTTTTCTGATTTTTGTACTGTGTCAGCCAATATGTTGATTGACAATTTGATGAGAGTTGGGGAAGTTAAACTTGGCAAGAGAGTTTTTTTAGCATTGCCTTTCCGGGATGTGGTAACCTGGAACTCAACAATTGGAGGTTGTGTAAAAAATGGATTATATGTGGAGGCAATTAGCATGTTCAAAGAGATGATAGGAACATATATCGAACCTGATGGGTTTACCTTTTCATCTGTGTTAACCGCCTGTTCTAGGCTTCGAGCTCTTAGTCATGGAAAGTGGGTGCATGGTTTAATGACTGAGAGAAAAATCGAACTGAATTATATATTATCTTCCGCATTAGTAGATATGTACTCAAGATGTGGTAGAATTGGTACAGCAAAATCTCTATTTGATGGCTCTCCAAAAACTGATGTTTCGATATGGAATGCAATGATAAACGCATTTGCCACACATGGCCTTGCTGTAGAAGCAATGTCAACGTTCTCAATAATGGTATCAAACAGAATAAAACCTGATCTTATAACCTTCGTAGGAATTCTTACAGCATGTGGTCACTGTGGCTTTGTGGAAGAAGGCTGCAAGTATTTTTCTCTCATGCAAGAGGACTATCTAATGAAGCCGCAATTAGAGCATTATGGAGCAATGGTTGACCTATTCGGTCGGGCTGGACTAATAGAAGAAGCTTTTGCGATGATTAAGGACATGCCGGTGGAGCCTGATGTAGTCATATGGAGGGCATTGCTTAGTGCTTGTAGAACTCACAAAAATTCGGAGTTGGGTGAGATTGCTGTTACGAATATTAGGCATCTTGCAAGTGGAGATTATGTCCTTTTGTCAAACATGTACTGCTCCATGAGGAAATGGAACTGTGCAGAAGAAGTGAGACACGTCATGAGCAAGAAGAGAGTTAATAAAACTCATGGAAAGAGTTGGATTGAATTCCAGGGTTCTATCTACCACTTCAAGGCTGGTGATAGGTCACATCCTGATACTGAAGCAATCTACAAAGTCTTACAAGCTTTAGTCTGCCAAACTAAATTAAAAGGTCACGTGTATGAACGGGACTTAGTATTGATGGATATATCAGAGGAAGAAAAGGAGGAAAACTTGAATTATCACAGCGAAAAATTGGCTTTGGCATTTGGGATCCTAAAATCTAGTCCTGGAACTGAAGTTTCAATTTCTAAGAACTTGCGTACTTGTCTGGATTGTCACTCTTGGATGAAAATTGTGTCACAAATATTGCATAGGGTAATCATAATTAGGGATAGGATTCGCTTTCATAGGTTTGAGAGTGGCTCTTGCAGCTGTGGAGACTATTGGTAGTCAATCTTGGAGGTCATGCACCGAAATTTATGATTCCTGCAAAACTTAATAATTTCAGTTGGGATATCATTGAAAGAGGTGGGACAATTGAAATAAAGTGCGCACATGGTTCAGGTGAACATCACACCCTTATAGTGCCGACTGCCGACTGCAGTCTGCTCGAGACTTATTCATGGGATTAAAACTAGGTTTTATACTCATCCTAAAATTCTAAATGGCTGGTAGCATGCACAACAAGCGGCGAGATCCATGCAGTTGGCCACAGCCAGAACTGGAGCTTCTGGAGGGTCTCTGAACTTGATTATACAATAGAAAGAAATGTACCTGACTGCCTGAATGGTAGGAAGCTTGGAGACAAACGGGTGGGTGATGGACCATATTGCTTCCAGTAGATCAGAGGCTCTACACTATATGCATTCTCTCTCGGTTTTCCATGAACCATTCACTCAATCACTTATGTCAGACAGTTAGGGGTGTGTCTCTGAATTGTGTTATTAAGTCCAGTTGCTGGATCACTGCCGTTGCCCCTTAGCAGTCATGATCATAGAATATATTCTCAGCATATGTGAACTGCCTCCACCTTCTATTGAAAATTACAATTGGAAGTAGAAAATTCCCATGCGTGTTTGGTGTTAGCTACATTGATTGCAATACCCTGAACATAATTCATCCAGAGTAAACACGCCAGGGACTGAAAGGTAAGCAGCAGGATCCATGATGTGAGCAACATTACAAGGAACACAAGGCTCCAAAAGAACTACTAATCACTAGTTGGAATAAATTGCCGCTGAATTGCCGCCTGTTATGGTTCTTTTACTTGGTTTTATAAAATTGCTTCACCCTCTCCTTGAATGTATCTCACTTCTTCATGAAATTGTTAGCACAATCTATCCGATCAAAGGATAGACAGCTCTTACTTGATCTTGTTATCGAATCAATTATCTGGATTTATCTGCATGTTTGTCTTCTTGTTTGTTGTCTGGGAATAGGTTCTCTGTAGAAGAAAGCCATATTCAATAATCTAACACTTCAAGTTGTTATCTAGATTTCATTGCCCTCTCTTTGTTTGGTTTCAACTTTTCAAGTGCAATTGCTACTTCCAGTAACTTTGCATTGGTATTGCTGCTTGCATGTTTTTACTTCTTTTAGCTTGACTCAGAGCAAGCGCGCAATGCTTCTGATTTTGTTCTAAATTTGGATGTTGAACACCTCAGTGAAATTTGTTCCTAGACTTGTTTGGTTTTACTCCAAAAGTCCTTGGAGATTTTCAAAGCACTACCATATTGGTAAAAAACAACCAAATAGTGCTGGTGGTATTTCGGGTAGAGTCACAGTTGTTTTTATATACTATAGGAGTAATGAAACATACATGACGTATAGCTTATGAAACCAGCCCGCAATATAACTTGGATCGAATTATGTTATATCAAATCTCATATTCTTGCTTCTTTTACAGTATCCGGTCTTATAAAGGAGGCAAGACCATGCATGTTTCTCCAGTATGTTTGGATTTTCTTGTACTCAATGTATTAGCTGACAATCAATTTTACAGGATCAGTACTTTGGGTGAGTCATCGGCTAGGCTTCTTGGATCGGAACTAGTTGCAGTTTGCCGCCATAAATATCCGGAAGCTGGCTGTCATCAATGTACTCCCTTAGAGTATCCTTAATTCTCTTGTTCTCGACAAACACAATCTGTTTACAAATTAGAAAATGACATTTCATATAGAGTTTAAGCCTTTAAAGTGAGAAATAAAGAATCTTATTGGCTTTACCTTTTTCTTGGTATTTTTATCGATAAATGGATAAATAATCTTCCACGCGGTCATGAATATGTATGGTACATGTATGATCAGGAGTTTTCCTAGCCTTTCTGGGTAGTAATCCTGTAACCCAAACACGGTTGCTTAGACAGAGTAGATAGTTGTTAAAATGTAAATGTTCGCTTCTTGTGGCTTTTATCTAGAGTGCTGTATTCTTAAAATTTGCATTTGGTGAAATAGAAGTTACTCGGTCATGTGTGATTCAAAGAGTTTTTCAAACCTGTAAAATGGAAAGTGCTGCTTTGGATGCACGAACATCAGTGTTACAGTAACCATATCCATTAAGATCTGCAATACATGTGTACTTCTCCTGTCCGTCTGGAATCCTGCATACATGCATAGAACAATACCAAAATTAGCACTGAACAGGTAACGCTTGAGGATTATATGATTGCATGAGGCCATTCTTTTCCATGATTTCATGATGTCTTTTCTCCCAAGCATTGCAGTACATCGGACCATTCTTCAAAGCGCAGCAGGGGTCACCAACCTAGGCCCTTGACTTCTTAGTCGTCAATTGACCAGGTCAGCGCAACTTTACTGTTGGTTATTATTTTTTTTTCTTTCTGCATGTTCTTACAATGACTGCTTTATTCACCCAGGCACAATTTTTATATTTTCGGTACTAAAATTGGAACGTGGAACTTCCAATATGTTAATGTCCCACAAGCATACATATACATGATTTTGCAATTGAGGATACAGTGCAGTACCTTGAACTTATTCTATCCAGCGTAAACACCACAGCGCCTGAATTAAGCAGTATGAAGTGAGAAACATATGAGTAACGTATTTCAAAAATTAGTTAAGGGTCAAATTGAAGCTCACGCTTGACTTCCTCTATGCTCCCTTTGCACGGAATATGTCTAGCACCAAACAGAACTACAACTGGACTCCCATTCTTATCCTTTCCTTGCATAAATGTTTTGTTCTGTGCTAGTTCATTAGGAATTTCTGATGCAGAGATGACACCTTTTGGAACATACTCTCGCCTCCATGCAATATATTTCATGAACATTGCTGCTGCTTTCTCCACATTTAGATTGCGTGCATGTAGAAACCTTCTCAAGGTCAAATCATCTGCTTCCTGTAAAGAGTTAAATATCAATCAGACCTTTGAGATGCACAGAACATCAATTTAAATTTCAGTGAATATTTCAGGGTAAGTTTAGATGGAGTCTCGATTATGTTCTAATCTAATTTTTAAAAGTTGTGGATTCTCTAACTGTTGATCAAATTTTCCATCCAAGAATATTTGGAATGATGACTGGTTACGTTATTACAGTTACACATTTTATTACAAGTCAGGATTCGAGTTACCCTGTATAATACAGATATCCAAAGCATGTGTTCAAAATAATTTTAGCATATCCATATATAATTGGTTCTGTTGATCCTTCCTATACATTGGAAGCTCATGCTTTGACAAAAGAACTCCCTGTACCAGGCACTGTATGATCAAGTTTAGCTATACACTACTTATGTGGTAATCGGTAGATGGTAGGAATGAGATTTGTGCTCTGTATTTCTGTTGGAATAGATTTCTGCTGATCAGGGTATGTGAGTGATGCAGGAGGCAACATATATAGTACCACTTAAATTTCACCAACTCAAAAATAGGCTCTAGAGAATGTAGAACATAATCTAGTAGTGGATTAACAGTTGTTTAGTATTTAGATCTGGTATGATTCTCTAATAACAATTAATTTGCCTTAAATTTGAATTCGAGGAACGAATGTTAAGAACAGATTATTGAAATTTGAGATCCTGTGATGCTAATAAAAGTTACATCATACCTTGCAGGGTGAATGTTGCTTCTCAACTATGGCTCTCATAAGGTTCAGCTTTCTCTTCTCATCATCATTGTCACACATCTCCTTATTAGTCTCTTCTTCGTCATTTTCGTCATCATCTTCTGCTTCTCTTTCTGGGGAGTAAAAGATATCCTCCTCCTCTTCTTCTTTGTTAACCTTCTCCATCAGGGACTTTGAGTTCTTGAATTGACTTTCTGGCAGAAAAGCTGCAGCTATTGTTTTAAGAGAAGCTGGATTTGGCAAAGATTAAAGTATGTTGGAAATGACTTGGACACAAGTCAAGAGAAGCCAAACAGTTGTGTTATGAAGATAATAACATACTACTTATCTTGGAGGTTAGAATATCACTTTTGACTTATTCGGAGTCCCCAGATCTATAGATCAAGTTTAATTTCCTGAAACTTCTGAGTAATAGTTTTTACTTTTTACTTGATAAAAGATTCTCACCAAACCTAACCACCATGTTCTCATTTTTTTTACCTTAGCTGTATACGTTTGAAAATTCAAGTGGTTCATGATTAATTAGATTAGACAATTCTTGTCCAACTGGCATCATTCACTCAATTGCTCAGAGAAGTACTATTATTTTCCATTAGTACTGGAATATGATTATGTCTGGGACACATGGCGTGCCACATTTATATACTATGCAGGTGACATTTCTATACATGAGTGCTTTGAACTTTTGAAGTTATGGTATGTGGTTTGGAGTTCTGTTAAGTATGTTTCGAGTTCGAGTTTTTCTATATCTATGTAGACCTGAATTTGTTTGAAGAACGCAACCTAACTCTGTGAATCCGGTATTATGATGTGACTTTTCGAGTTTCGTATAACAATATTTTAGTTTGATGTGGAGAGAAGGTACATATTTGGGGGGTTATAAACACTCTGTGGTAGCGTATAGTATAGTTTATTGAAGGAAAGAGAGAAAGAGACCGTTATCTGCCTATGACTTTGAATGCAATGTTACTAATCAAACTGTTTTTTTGAAGATGAAGATAGTTTTAATATGCATTAGTTATATTTGGTGCATGTTAAGTGAGTTTAAATTGATTATTAGCACTCTTATATGATGGGAACTTAATTATAATCTGAGAATTATGATGTGTCGGCTAATATAATAATATAAATAAATAAATAAATAAATAAGCAGTTGACTGACCCCATCAGACTCAGGTTAAAAAAAAGGAAAAAGATTTACCTTGTCATCATTTATTCGCTTCAAGA
The DNA here is from genome assembly GCA_036897195.1 of Plantago coronopus. Taxonomy (NCBI): domain Eukaryota; kingdom Viridiplantae; phylum Streptophyta; class Magnoliopsida; order Lamiales; family Plantaginaceae; genus Plantago; species Plantago coronopus. Next base: position 567 of record JAYMSL010004051.1, on the reverse strand, counting down.
AATTCTTAGTTCAAAGTCACTAATGTTTACGTTGATCAGGTTGTCCCTTTGATCGGTAAGACTTTGGCAGTGCAGTATGTGCTACGAATGGAAAGTTCGACCCCTCACTTTCACGGTGGGCTCGGACCAGCCCCAATATGAGATCCACTGTTACACGAGTTGCAATATTATTGGTTTTGATGATAATAAAATCGTAATTCAGTTGGTAAGATTTTAAAGTTTAACACTTACTCAATCATCGTCTAAGGCTTGCTCCAGCAGGGGCGCACCTGCTGGAGCTGAGCCCGTTCAGGCGCTCCAGTAGCGCCTGAACTGGAGCTGAGTGTTGAGGCGCGGCTGAACACTTTCTTGGCCTTTTTTTTTTTCCTTTTCTTTATAATAGAGTTTATATTTTTATCTCACAAAATAATTTTGCTGCTTGATGTTGTGATGTTTGTTGAGGTCCCAAGTTCAATTCTAGGTGATGTGTTTTTTTTTGTTTTCATTTATTTCACTTGTCATATGTTATTATTTATTCTATTTCGTTTTAATTTTATATGATTCTATATTCTAAATATGTTTCTTCCA
>JAYMSL010004050.1:0-11583 GCA_036897195.1 Plantago coronopus | reverse complement strand
AGCTGTTGTCCGAAGATGCATGAAATATGGTGGTCAAGTTGCCACCACGCTGTCCCATGAGTTAGTCACTAGGAACAGAACTTTGAGGGAGGAATGTTTCTTGTTCTCTCTATCTTATGCAAACCAATCCGATTCACTTGTTGGTTTCCTTGATGAGTTATTGGATTTCGCAAGGTTTAAGTCAATAAGTCAATTGACAACCCACTGTACTCTTGCATTTAGCAGACCTGTTGACGATATTCTCCAACTCTAGACTCATGAAGATATTTGATGACGTGGCAAACTTCTTACAGTGGGTTGTCTTTTCTGATAATTATACTGAATCAGAGAAAATATCTATACGAGTTTCTTGCTGGAAGAGTCTACAGATTTGTTTGGATGAGCCTGCTCTCGAGACACAAGATTATGCACATAATTTAGAAAATTGCATGGAGGTTTTGTTTACGTTACTTCCGTGTTCCCACTTAGGTTTTACTGAAGAATCATATGCTTTGAATGTCAGTGCCGAGTGGCCTGCATCGGTTAAGTGTCTTTGGAAGGCTAGGAAGAGTTGGCTGACCAATCTGCTGCTGGTACAATTTCTTTCTAATTGTTTCTTTTTGTTGCTTTTCTTGCTCCTTCAAACATTAAAATCTACAATTATGAGTGTTATCTCTAACAGTGGCTAGTGTTAACCATTTCTAATGGTCTATTGCCCATTATTACACACTTATATACTTGTACAGGCACCATGTTCCTAATGAAATGAAAGTTACTGATGTTTTGCAAACACCCACGTGAAATTTGTCGTGTGGTCTTTATTCCTTATGCATTCTACTTTAAACTGAACTTATGAATTATATGTTTCCCTGCTCCACAGATTTCAGATGCAAGTTTTAAAGAGGTAAACAACCAAAAGACTGAAGTTCAGAAAAAATTGCTAGCTAAAGCTGAACTAGTTCGAAATGGTTCCATGCCGTTATTGGAACTCACAAAATTGAGGGGTTATATGTTGGATATTCATCCAGAAGGTCAGTCTGCAAACGTTACAGAGAAATATATTGCAACTTTTTAAATCCATATTGAAAGACTAACCCATTGTGCAAATGCAGTCATCTGGAACATCCTGCTAGAGATCGTCGTAACTTTGCAACACACAGATGAAAATGCTAGAAGACAATGGCTTCTTGACACTGCCGAAATTCTGTGTGTGACCCATTATCCCTCTACGGTATGGCAGACTTTTATATTTTACTAAATGTCTCACGTGCATGCAAGAAACATGAGGTTTATTGCCGACTATAAGCTGTTGATTGTTTGCCACGTCTAGCCACGTCTGTAGTGTGGGAATTGTTCTTTTCTTCTGGTCGCAAGCGTCTAAAGCTCACATTTAAAGCTGAGTCATGTCTATTGATTGTCCTGAAGCTCCCATTTGAGATATATACTCGGGCCTATAGGAAACTCGAAAATATTTTGTGATTTTGTTTTTTTGCTGTGTGTTCGGGAAGGCAATGCAAAATCTTTACGTAAAAGGAAGTCCAGAATAATTCGAAGATATCTATATTGCAGCCTGCTTTCATTTAAATTTTTATGTTCTGCATTTTTTGAGGTTCTTTTTGGAACTCGAGAATATAGAATCCATTCTTTCTCGTGTGGTATACGTATGGTGCATGTTCTCTTATACTTTCTGGTTTCCTCTATCCAGGCCTTGCGGTTTCTTGGGCTATTATCAGGGAGCTGCTGCAAATTTATGCCTGTTTTGGTAGTAGATCAACGTAGCGTGTTGTCTGATCTGCCCGTTACACTTTCCTCTCTCCTTGGGAGCTCTGGCTGGAAAGCAGTTGCAGAACCTGTAGTGTCTTCTCTCTATAAATCGATAGAACGCTTACATGATTGGGCCAAGCAAACAGGCCTTGGTAACTATATGCCCAGCTCACAGCCCATTGACCTGACTGAGGTTGACGTCGCAGATTTCTTACTGCAAGTGCTGCACGAAACCTGCGTGTCGTTGAAAGAATATCTTCCTACTGATAAACAGCTACGACTTGCTAACATGTTCAATTCATAAAATGTACACAGTAACTGGGTTAGTGGTTAACGTAAAATGTATCATTAGGCCTGACCATGTATCTTTTCTTCTGTAAGATTTAGCCTAGTTAGTGTAATGCTAATGTAAACAGGACATTTTCTATGAGACTGAAAAAATGGGGCACAAAAAAAAAACATTAATTTCGGGGATAAAATTTTCCCACTGTAATGATGGATATGTTGTCTTAATTTGCCAGATCGAAAACATGCAAATGTGATGTAGAACTTGTTACAAACCCCCCCAGCGCCAGAAAGTATTTACATATAACTCAAGCAAGAAGGAACAATAAAATTAAAAAATTAAATAACAATCCTTATTAACTTTACTCAGCCTCAGTGGCTCAGACGAAGATAATCTGAACACCGTATCATCTCTCCTTTTCCGGGGAAGTGGTTTAACCTTTACATCAACAAGTACCACACGAAGCTAAATTACCGGCCATACCAGCCCCCGGGAGCTTGGCCATCTCCATCATTCATCAACTTATCAAGTACAATATTCAAATCAACAGCTTGGCCGTTCTCTGTCAATTTACGAACTGTTGCCCTCACTTGATCTCTTGAAAATCCCATGTTTGTTACTTTGTCCACCACGTCATCAATAGGAACTTTATTACCAGATCCACCAGACCCAGAAGGCGTAGGGCCCGCCTGTGGTAATATTCGGGCAGTAGGAAGCTGCTGATAACTATTTCCGCTACTCTGACCCATACTTTGCTGTTTCGTCAGGGAGCCACTGCCATAAGATGAACCTGAGTTGCTATAAGGATATGCAGGATCCACATGACCAGGACCAAATGAGCCAGAATACCCAGGTCTGCTAGATGGAGGTTCGTAACCACTGGGCGTTGGTCCGTAAAATTGTTGAGAGGGAGGCATAGGAGCTCCAGTTGATGGAGGTTGACGGATGCCGGAGGAATAAAGTTGAGATGGCGAATGGGTTATTTCTTCAGGATGATTACGAGAGGGAGGTGGAGGCGGCTGAGAGTATTGTGTTTGATGAGGTGGCGGATATTGATTGGGCACAGGAGGGTGCTGTGAATGCTGGGGTGGAGGAGAGTGCTGTGGCAGCTGATGTGGTGGTAACTGATATTGCTGGAGCTGGTTAACAGAAGCTTGACTCTGTTTCGGGAAGTATGGGTCTTCTTGAACAATTGGAGTAACTTGGTTTTGCGGAAACTGGTTAGGAAGCTGTAGCTGAGGTGGATAATTTTGGTTAGGTGGTGTAGGAGGAGCATTTGGCGCGGGGAGAGAGATAGAATTATTCGAGAACTGCTGAGCAGGAGTTGCGATGGCTTGAGTGGGTTCAGTGTGAGCTGTGTTCTGGTCTTCAACTCGTTCAACTTGTGGAAGATAATGCTTAGCAATCCGGAATTGGGCTTCCGCTATTTCTTGCTTATCCTTGATCAAATTCACACTAGATAGCACCTACACACAATCACATGGATCCACATCATGGGTAAGTGTAAATGTCAGTTTAAACATGAAAGGAAGATCAATTGAGCTTAAAATAATGAAGCCTTCCAGTTCAGATCTTATCAGTTACTAAGTCACATACTAACATCTGCCAAATTTAGACAGCAATTTCCTAAGATTTCAGGTGCGTTTAACTCAGGACCCAATGGCACATCCTTGCTCATGGTATAATGAAACCACTAAACGCACTTTCCTAACATGAGTGTAAGTGGAAATTGGACGTATCAAAATCAAGCTGATGATCACACACATTAACAGACATTGCCCACATCACGTCAACCCGATCATTGTACATATCCCATGCTATTTAATACTCTTCAAGCAAAAAGTCAAAGATAGAGTAAGTACCTCTGTAAGAATATTCTCCAGTTGTCTCATTTTTTCATCAGTACTCTCATGGGTGTTCTCAACAGACATCTTCAGATCATCCACTAAATGTTCAAGATTGCGAGTCCTCGTTTCCAATTGTGTCAGCCGTGCACTCACACCATTTATGGCATGCATTAGGTCATCTGCATGCTTCTTAATCGTCTTATCAATCTCCGCAATTAAAGATACACCCATGGATGCATTAGCAGGTACATCCAAAGAAGCATCAACAGGTTTCTGGTTCTTCCCCTTTCCCAAAGTGAATTTGGTAGGCTCATCAGCATCAACAGAACTGTAATTCTAGTCAAATATGAAAATCCAGAATAAAAGTTCCATTAGAGCATACCTTAGATTAAGACAAGACAAACACACATTGAGCTCAACAATGTCATTCAGGGCCCTTAATAGAGATATCGAATATCCCCAATAATATCAGACAAGGATAAACTAAACTTTCAAAAGTTAATAATGAAGTTTAAAAAAATGGAATAGCTAAACTAATTCCTCATATATTCTACCTAATTAATATGCAGTGCAGAAACTATCTAGTATAATCAATCAACCACCACACTTCAAGATACAAGAAGTAACAATTCGGCTAAATCACCCCACAGGCCAGAACACATACAAGTCAACATAAAACATAAAACGCTCAAAACTACTCAAACTAAGAACAGCTGAAAGAAATAAACTAGGTTCCCGAGAGATTACTAATAGCAGAAGCAATACAAAATATTACTTAAAGCACCAAGCATCTCAAACAAAGAGAAAATAAACCATAAAAGCATAGATTCACTAAACTAATTCCACCATATATTACAGCTATTATCAATTAACAATCCACTACATCAATTTTAAGAACAACGAAAAAACACCAACCAGAACACACTCAATTAATACAACAGAACAATCACACGCTTGACAACTGGCCTAACAAAATAAACAGCTCCAACACAATAAACAATGTTCCAAGGAGAATACTCTAGCCACAATTACTTACAACATCAAGCATCCCAAGCACATACACTAAACTAATTCGCATACATCTCAGCTCAACTGCAAATCACTTCGCAGGATATCTACCACGCCAATGTAGAATTAACAACTAACAACTCAGCTACAATACACCAATCCGAAAAAACATTAAATCAAACCTCATATATCTAGCTAAATAAACTACCAATCGACATACATGACAGAGCAAAAGTATTATCAATGAACCAATCAACAGACCTCAATTCACACTATTCAACTAAAACACACCAACATTTCAACCTCAATACATAATTAATGCGTAACAGCTACCAAAGTAACCAAACCAATCAGTTGAACAGCAAACAGCCAAAACATGCTAGGTTTCAGAGAGATTACTCTGATAGCAGAGGCACTGGTTTTAGAGTCGAATGAACTCCACGTCCTAACCGGAAGATCCTCGCCGAAATCCGCCGAGTGAGTGGCTGGAGGCGGTGGTGAGGACGATCCTCCGAGCGGTCGAATCGGCATGAAATCGTAGCTCGGAATGATTTCATCCTTCTTCTTCAGTAAATCAGTCATGACAGGGCTGCTGATGCTAGAATTGGATAGATCCATGATCTGCTTGTCCATGTACTGCGATGCTTTATCGCTGTTCATCTGAGAGAAGCAAACAAATCGAATACGGAGCAAATAAACAGCAAATTTGTATTTGATACGTAATTTGTGTGTTGGATGATAAGGTTTCAAGCAAGGTTTTGGATATTTTTGGTGTGAAAATTGAATTCTGAGAATTGAGTAGAATGGGGAGAAGATGATAGCTCGAGGTATAAGCTCTGGTTAGTTCTTCGGAGTGTCCTTATCAAGGTTATATGCTAATTTATACCGATTTTAATTTTATTTTCTATCTCGAAATCCCTCGAAATGTCGAATTCGACTTTTCATCTGTGCTATCTCAATATTCAACCACTCTCGTATGTAGTGTTTGGTAAGGGGTGTAGTGTGGTGTTGTGTTTTTTACCCCGACACGATCTTGAAGATGAAAAAACCACTTCTTGACAGTTTGGTAGGAGAAGAGCCCACATCGGTTTGCGTAGACGGGTTTATAATAGAATTCAAAACACCATTCTACAATACTAGAGGGGTGGTGGTATTTTGGATTGGAGTTTTGAGTGGTGATCATATCGAGTTAGTAACCACACTTTAGTTTTCAACAGAAGAACGATTTTGCTAATTTAAAAATCACGTTTATTTTATTTGGCTATGTTTTAAAATCGGGACCCGGAGGTTAATCCGGTGACCTCCGGGTTAAGGTTTAACCGGGGTTCAACCGGTTTAACCGTTTAAGCCGGATTAAACCGGTATACCGTTAAAATAATATTTATATATATTTATGCATTATATTTTCATATAAATAGCAATATCAACTTTTAAAATACTCATATTAAAATGTAATTATATAATTATGTAATAAATAAATCAATATTTTTGAAAGTGGAATGAAAAAAAAGAAAGAATTAGAGTAAATAAATAAGACTAGTAAGAATTAGTATGTATTATTAATAGAGAATATATGGAGAAAGTTATCTAGAATGAAAATACACGATCAATATTGAAGCAGTAACACCCACGCCCTATTAACTTAGCTAGGTACCCCTTCCTCTCTCTAACCTAGGTATAATTCATCTTCATCTTCACTCTCAAACTCCTCATTCGGCCCTTCCTCATCATCATACACATCCTCTCCATCCTTTTCCTCTCCAATTACATCATTAAATCGAGCTGCTTCTCAATTTCCCTCGGATTCTTCTTGAAAAGAGCAAGCGAAGATAACAGAGGCTTTGACTGGAGGTCAATCTGCTGCCATATCTGCTCGGCGTCGAATCCTTCAGTCAGTAAACGAGGAAAGGGAGATTTAGGAACGAAGGGATTGAGAGAGTAAAACAAGTACTCCGAAGCTAATCGAGCTGATTTTGCGAGCTCCGGCGACTGAGTAAGGTAATGCGGCGCGTCGGTTGACTTCAACCGGTGGATCGCCTCAAGTCCGGCCGGTGCTCCGCCATTAACGTCCGCTGTGGTGCCCATTGAGAATAGCGGTGAAGTGGAGATGGCGGGTGAGGGTTTAAGAGTTTAGGGTTTATCAAGTATCATGGACCGGAACGGAAACGGTTAACCGGCCGGTTTTCGGGAAACCGCGGTTTCAAACTTGGCAGCAGCAAACAGGCTGCTGCCAAGTGTCCTATTCTTTTCATTATATCTGCTTTTTCCGTTCTCTTTTAAAACTTCAGTCTTTTTTAAAACGTCCGTCACATTTGCAAAAAAAATGATAAAAAAGAAAGTAATAGACGAGTTTAAATTTTTCAAGATCTATAAATAGACACCAGTATCGACTATATTTCGTCATACCTTCTCGAATGTATATATTAGTGTGTTATTTGATTATAATTTCAACTATACGTCGTTTCATCTCAATTTTTTAATTTGGAGCCTTCATTTTTCATTTACAATCTAAATAAAAAATTGAGTATTAAAAAAATAACGTGACAACCGAATTAACAATCGAAAAAGGATTCAAGTCGAGCTGGCTGAAGATAGATTGAAAGATTGTGAGACAGAATCCTTCAATCTTTTCTCGTTCACAATCCTTCAATCTTTCTCATTCTCTCTTCAGCTCAGCTTAACTCGAAGCCTTCTTTGATTGCCATGTAGCTTGATATAATACGTTTAAGATATTATGTTTAAAATATTTCGAATCAACCAAAAATGGTGTTTTCACAAAATATAATATAGGAAAAAGTTGACTTTTCCAAGAATTTGGCTTGAGTTAATGCTTACGTTCAGATACGGCTAAGGCTCTGTTTAAATTTAGGTTAATTCATGTCAGTTCAATTCGGATCAACGTTTAAATTTTCAAACGAAATGAACATACCCTAAAAGGTTCATCCAACTGGTGGTTGTGCTTCTGCCACATAACTAGAGATGTTACAATGATCATGCATGGAAAAGTTTCCAGATGCATATGTTTGGTGATAAAGAGATTGCAGACATTTCTGAAACCCCCGGCAGAGGACAAAGAGCCCATTTTGAGAGAACAGTATGTGACTGTGTTTGCCTCAGTTGTTACATTGTGATATTTGGGGACCATATTCAACTGGAACCTTCAGGTTTGGGGACCATACTTTCCGAGAATGCTCGATTGCAAGATTAGTTTGGGTGACTTCTGGAATTCGGGGAGCATATTCAACACATCAGTTCCAAAGTGTCTTAGACTGATTCGCGTTTCTATTCAGACGCATATGGAGAAGAAGCGGCTAGCTTTGTTGCTGTGTGTATGTGGAGTCTGTTGTAGAATAGGAACATAATCTTCCATGGAGATGATGAAGGCTTAGATGCCAGCAGCACTAGTAAACTTCCAGAGGGATTTTTTACAGAGGTGATCCATCCAGCGTCCGGCGACAGCAGAAGCAATTGCAGCAGCGGTCAGACCATCGCCTAATAAAAATATCTAACTGCAAAGTTCTAGTTTTGGGCGAAACCTAAATTAAGGGGGAAATATATATAAGGGAAAACTGATAGACTCAAAAAGCACGGATACACACCGTTTTTCACAATTTTCCTTAAATTACGCTTTTACCAAAAACTTTGTAAATTGGAAATTACCAATATAACACACTAGTACGTTTTTCCCCTATCTCGTCAGAAGTCCGACTTGTGTAATTCTATTCACTCTCATTGATACAGAGAGTTAAAGAGGAACCTTCACAAAATATGCTATATCTACTTCATACAAACTGCCATTATCGTCTCGACTGACAGAAATTCTTAAAGACCATCAGCTCCATCTTCAAATGTTGATAGAGAAAACGGGGCAATTGCCACATTGAACGTCTGCTCACCTATTTTGTCAATATGTTTCATCTCAAAGTCACCCTCCTAACACACAAAAAAAGAATGTAGTGCAAATGAGCGATATGCAAGGAAAAGAAGGTCGAAGGAGCCTTCGGTCACCCATGCTCTAAGAAGTCCACCATACTATATACAACGAAGTAAATAAAGAAACTCACCATTCTCCCACTAGGCGTGCTTAGTGGACATGCTGATGAATACTCAAAACCTGTATTGGGTAGTATAACTGGTTGTTCACCTATAACTCCAATTCCCCTGTAAACAGCAAGCAAATCAGTTAGTGGAGACAGAAAATTAGTGATCAGATAATGATTGTGGAGAGCTGGAGGCACACTCAATCAGCCGAGGTGTTCACAGTTCACACCTCACAGTACATCAATGATGATGAGGAAGAGGAAGGAAAGAAGAAGAAAGCAGTAACTTACTGGACGGTATCAGTTTTCCCATTGGCATCAGTGATGATCCAGTGCCTTCTTAGAAGTTGTACTGGGCGATCTGAGTTGTTTGTGATCCTGATCCTATATGCAAAAAAGTATTGACCTTTTGAAGGCTGACTCCGACCTTCAATGTAAACACTCCTAACTTGAACCCTAATGCCCTGGAAGAAAATTGCAATGTTCTTAATTTTGTTAGACAACTGCAGGTTATGCATGTGGCATGTGCACAAGAATCCCACATATCCATGACTAACATAGGCAATCCAAATCTGGATCCTAAAATGGTTTCCTATTTATGACAACAAATTATTTTGCCAATCAAAATTAGACATCCTGAGGCTTCAGACTGAGTTGTTAGCACAATCATTTAACAAATTATTTTTTTATCAAGCTTATCATATAGTAGTAGATTTCCATAGCAGTGAGATGAAGACTATTGTCCAACTCCACGATTTAAAATAATGAACAATCTAGACTGTTTCACTCTGGCATTCCATGACATGCAGGTAATATATTGTATACCAAGATCGTTGCATCATGTTGTTGTCAATTGTAATCCAAGAATATTAACAGTCATTTAATAATAATTAGCATACCAAGGTTGTTGCATCACTTGAGCATTTCAAGAGACAATGAGGTGCAATTTCCTGTAGTTCATCGCGATGTCTAGCTGCATCCTAGAAACATAGAGAAGTGGGAGTAAGTAAACAGAATCACACAACTTCGGCAATGTCGTGCACAATAACTTCACCAATAGTATCATAACTTGAAAGCTATTCAGGAGTCAACTTTTGGAACAAGAGTCCAAATATCCACCTAAAGACAGAAATAATACACAACTGGGAAATGCATACTATACCTCAAATCTCTCCTGCGCAATGGCATCCTTCAACAACCTGCGAAGACGCAGAACCGGCTCCTCTTCCTCGAATAGTTTCAACGAATCACGTAGCCTAGCAGCTTCTTTATAATCCTATTGTTTATCAAAACCACACCTAAAATCAGCATCCATTGTAATCATCAATATTTCCATTACAAATTCACGATACTCTCTAAACTAACAGCTAATATAACTACTCCACAGTGTTTGCAAGCTGGATATAGCTTTTCCAAAGCAGCATAACATCATTTCAAATTCCGTTTGCAAAATGCAAAATGCACAATGATTTTATAGTTTCTCTTCCAGTTTATTATGTTGTTTAATTACACTACTTGCAGACTCACCTAAGCTACTTTTACCATTGAAGCAGTAAATAGTCCTACAAAAAAAAAATCTCTAAATCAAACGGTGAAACTATCCGAAAATCACAACAATAGCTACTAAAACAACTACAGTGCTACTACAGTATTTGCAAGCTGATCATATCTTTCTCAAAGCAGCAGCATCTCAAAATCCATTTGCAAAATGCAAAAATGATTATACAACAACTCTTCAGTTCCAGCTTATTATGCTGTTTACACTATTGCAGATTCACCTAAGCTACTTTTAAACAGTCACCAAAAATCTCAAAATCAAGCAACGAAACTATCTCAAAATCACAACAATCACCAAAACCACCAATCAATCAAACAACGCAGGTACCTCAGACTTCGCGGCGACTTCCAATTGGTGCTTCAACAGAGCATAAGTTTCCGTCCGTGAGAAGGCGCTCTGGCTGGGTGGTCCGGTATCCGAACTCGAAGTACTACACGCGACGATTCGGCAAGGGCGAATGATGCAGCTGGTGGTGCTGGTAGTGAGTCGTCGACTGTGAAGTTTGAAATCGGCAGCGAGTTTGAGATTTAAGCAATGCATTTTGGATTTTCAGGCTCTCATGAAAATCGTACGGTTTTAATGGAGGAACGGGAATTGACGATTCGGGGTACGGAGATGTGAGGAAGATGGAAGAAGGGTGAGGGGTAGAATCGGGATTTGAGAGCTATTTTTCTGTGGTCTCAGATGTAGTTGCAGGTGAAAAACGGAGATCTTTTTGAAGATCGGTTTATGGGAAATGGGAGTTACACGTGGATGGCGTGGCATCACTCCGGCCCAAATGATATTTTGCATCTATGCTTGGTCTGGGCGAATCCAAAGACCAACTCAAGTCCGCGAATAACTTAATTTTAAACGGTACCTTAAGGTTGACTTTTTTCTAACTTTAACCCCAAAATTATTCTTAAATCATAAAGTATAAAAATGTAATAAAATTATGTTATATAAGTGTAGACGCTCAGAAATCTACAATTACGAATTTGTACGAATTGGAGGGCACCAGCGACCTGCGAGGCAACAAGCAACAAATCTAGAGACGTGAGGTACCAAGGAGACACCGGTGTGGTGCCTACCGAAGGGACTCCGACGCTCAAGTTAGTATAC
>JAYMSL010004049.1:0-11583 GCA_036897195.1 Plantago coronopus | reverse complement strand
TTGCTTCATGTTCACAATATCAACAACATGATGATCAGGTGCCTTCGGGTTGGTTGATGATGAACCGGGCTCATAGTTAGTTGATGATGAACCGAGCTCATGGTTAGTTGATGATGAATGCTTAGTTGATGACGAACCGGTGTCCATTGCAGGCAGTTTGTGAAGAGATAGAGATGAATGTAGTATAAGAGATGGAATGAAAAGGCTTCTGATGATCTACGAAAAAGGAAACTCGATCAGCAGTATATATAGTTGCTACACATGGCTTAAAACATGGAATTCATATATAGTGTAACAAGTTATTGTTGAAATTCGAAACAGTTCGGAAACGTAATGAAGGAACCATTACAATTTCCAGGAGAGGTGATGCTAGAACAAAGACGCGTTGCGTATGATAATATTGAATCATCTGTTCATAGACCAAGACTTTAACTAGCTACATTATAAGTATATGGAACTGGATTTGTAAATGTCAAGTAGGTTTCCTACTTGTTGCTTGTCTTAAATATCTATCTATTTCAGGAAGAGACTAGTCTCTCTCTGGGTGATGTTAAGCAATGATTAGTACTCTAATTAGATGGTTTACTTGTTGATCTCTATATAGTTTAATCCGACTCTGGGTTAATCATTGCTCCAGCATCACCGGGTCGCACGGATACGATCGTCATAATACGTGTATTTTACGTTACGTGTACGAATCAGCTAGACAAATAAATCGGGGTTCGTGTCATCTATCTTTACTGTTAAAGAGAAAGAATCATAATCTAAGTAACGGGCGTGGAAGAGCTTGCTGCTAGCCTGCGATTGTGTCTCTATCATCATATTCCAGTAGTATTTAACTCTTAGTAATACAATTTTACTTCAACTAATAACTAATAGATCAATATTTCGAGTCAATTTTCTCTTTCTCCTTTTCTTTTCTTTCTTTTTGAATTAAATAAAAGCATAATCTAAGTAACATACTTACGCGGAGAAGAGGCTGTTAATTGTCTGTTATGTCTCTATCGTCTTATACCTCCAAAGTGCAAATCTTCCACCAAAATATTGAAATTGTTGGGGGTAGAATTCTTAATATTTTGTCAACTCAACTATAATCAACTTCTTTATTTCAAGTGTATAACCCCTTTCTATTTCAAGGCTGTATATAACCCCCTTTCCTGGAAATGAAAAAAATATTAAATAATGATCTCAATGTCAAGATATATCCTCTAGAAAATTCGAAAAATATATCTTTATTTGTCCACATATGTATAATCAGACTCTGAGTTGAGTGTGTTGTTTTACTCCAACATGGGCTCCCACATTTGACTCTTCTCCACCCACATTGATACTTCTAAGATTCAACTAGTTACAAATATTGAGCGAGATTCACACATTTATCGCTTCACATGTGTAGCGTGTCACAACAAAGTCCCCAACAATTTATGGAGAAACAAATATTTCATGACCTTGAGAAGATGTTATGACCACTCTGATCTGATGCATTACTATAGACAAAATCTCTCTTTCATCCTTCCATTGATTTGTATTATGTACATTGAGTAAACAATTGTTTACTTCTACATGTCAACTTGTTCTCTTCTCTGAATTAACCACCATCATGTGAAAATCAGAGACACAAAAACAAGCTAGGTCGAGAAAATCTGCTGTAACTAAAACATGTACCACACTGTAATTAGAAATGTACAGGTATATATCCAACAGGGTGTAAAGAATCAGAAGATGGTGTCGACTCTTAGCTTCCTCCGTAAAGGAGGTTTTTCTATTCCTTGTTGCTGCTTCTCCATGAAAGTCGAACCCTTGTTAGCAAACAATCTTCTCAGATTGATTATGGAAAGCTCGTCGAAACTCCCTACAGCTAGGTCCGCCTGCCCAAGATTGTACCTGCACCATAAATTGGTGTTAGTATGAGTAGCCATACTATGAATTATATTGAATACAGACTCACAATGGTTTTGGTTGGGTATCTACCTTGTTTTTAATTTGAGTGTCAAAGAAACTCATGAAACGAAGCAGTACTGACTATGATAAACTTACATTAATTTGCTGAAGATGAAAATAAACTTAGTAGTTTGGTATATTTCTATATACATACACCTTAAGTGTTAGGTAATTAGTACTTACGCAGGATGGGCGCCAATCAAAGCTACAGCCATCATTGTACAGTTATGCGCAGCAGTTATTCCCCTGGGATCATCCTCAAATACAACACACTTGGAGGGTTTCCGGTCCAACTGCAGACACAAATCCAACTAAGTTGAACAAAACTGTACTAGAAACTGCAGACACAATCCAACTAAGTTGAACAAAGCTGTACTAGATAACCAAAGAAGGCAGTAGAAATGTATTATAATTCATTCTGGATGCTGATTTAACATTGAGAAAACTAAGAAAAAAGGCCATGCCAAAGATGACAAAAAAGCACTTGGTGCGTGGTGCCTAGTCTTTATTTTGGTGTTCGTAAATGCTCTTGCAACCTAGCTTCTAGCTTATTCACAATTTGAGTTTCTGTTACAACTTTCTTTACTTTTAGCAAGTTCAGAAAACACGCAATGGATTCTCTAATGGTTACACTTATGCGCATTTTTTTTTCTAAAATTTACTACTAAAATTGTTTCTGTTATTGCAAAAAAAATCCTTACTTGAGTTTTAACAGTATCCTCATTTAAGATTGTGCCGGAGTTTGGTTACTCCAATAACTCTGGAACGTACCTTAACTGCAGCCGAAAGGAATCTATGGGCTATGGACTCCATTCCGTCTTCCTCACATACAATGGCCTGAATCCCAAAAGGAAAGTTTCAAATCATCTCCAAGACAAATATTTTTTAGTTTTTCGTTTTATTGCCCATCCAAGAAATTGCATGTGAATATACATCCATAAATTGACTTGGCACTGACCTGGAAGCATTTCTGAAGTCCCATACGGTCTAAAGAGTCAATCATGTTTTTGCGATTAAGACTCGAAACAACTGCACAAGGGATGCGACATCTAGCTACAGCATCTAGCCATTCCTTTACACCTTCAACAGGTTCTGAAAGCTAAAGCAATAATAATAATAAAAACCGCTTGCATCTCATGAATAGTCGTTCATAAAAGTAGAGAAACTCAAGATCATCAAATCTTACTTTGAGAAGGTATTCATAATACAACTGAGAGAACCTAGACTTCATCCTAGTGATATCATCTTCAGATTTGTTCCATGGCAAAACCTAATAAATCAAAGATTCTATTGTAAGCAGAGAGATTGAAAATTTAAACTTACATTGTCAAATTGCAGGGTGTGTTGATCAAGTGCATATATTCAATTATGCATGAATATTCTGCCAGATGGCTAAAAAGCATTGTAATTTGCAAATCAGAGAACTTTTCATGATAATATGCACCAGAGTTATTAATCGCAAAAAGCGGATCATAACAAATTGGCCTTGCTAAAATATAGCAATATCGAGCGCTATTTGAATGTATTGTGACGAAATGGAATATATGAAATATATGGCTAGAGTTCAATACTTCATGAAGTTCAGCAACTGATGATTGATTCTCAAACCCTAAAACATAATATGATGATACCTCTTTTAGTTCACTAAAGTTAAATAAAGTCAACTTTCACGCAAATAAGAAACTAAACTAAGTTCTGCGAGATTTTTAATTTGCGAACAAAGTCTAAACTCGAGAAGTATGTTCATGGAGATTTAATATTGAGATAAGTTTGTCCGTAAGCGAAGGAAAGAATGTCAAGAGTCCTGGTTGAGGTTGAGTTAAGTCGACTTACTTGCGTAAATCACAGAGGGGGGAAGTTAGCAGGCTAAGATGTCTTCTATCTCAGTAGCAGGACATGAGTTGGTCTAAGAGAAACATTAAAAAAACCAAGACAAAAATGCAACCGAAGTGAACACAAAATTAACTACAACTACAGAAAGCATATACAGAGGGAAATAAGACGCTCATGATAAGAAATGCATTTGTCACTAGTATCCTATTGACTGAAGACAACTACATAAAATTGTTAAATATTTAAGGTGTGTTAAATACAATAGGGAATGAAAGAAGTGCTAGAGCATATAAGTTTATTAAGATATTTTTAATGAGGCAGTATCTTCACAGCGTACGAACGGTCGTCTACTCGATCATGTCAGATAGGGGAGTGCTAGAATAAATGCCGTAAATTTAGGTGTTAGTTAGGTTTGAATAGAGTCTTATCTCTCCATGTACTTACATAGGACAGTCTGTTAGCTTGGTGACTAGCTCTACAGATATACTTCTACTTGTATAAAACCCCTATTTGTACCTTCAATTGAGATATCTGAATAAACTTCTATTCTCTTTCACTTTCATTCCCTATTATATTTAAAAAGGTTTAATTTGTTCCCCTTATTACAAAAATGTGCTACATAAAAGTTAAACAAATTAAATATCATAATTATTATTCAATAACCAATAAGGCGGACAAGAAGTAGGGCCATGCAAAAGTATTCAATTTGTGATGTAGATATAGAGTTTCCAAACCTTACGAAGAACGTGATCTACACCTGCATACGACAAGCTTGCTCGAACATTATAATCTACAGGTATCTCCTTTCCTACAAAATAGAAAGACACATCATTAATCCATTATCCTCATTTGACTCTTAAGAATCTGAATGATCTGGTTCATCTTCCTCCAATCAAAGAAGTACATAATTAATCAAGTCTGTGTGCAAAATACCTAAACCATAGATCATAGGTGATGGCAATGGACGAGTATTTTGTTAAATTAAAGTTTTTCCGGATTGTTTTATATACAATTTCATTTCTTTCTTCCTTTGCTCTAAAGAAACAATGTGAAAGCACCAGACAGAGAGCTTCACTTGACTTGTATAATGGGAGCGCATTTTGTCCCAAATCCCAAGGTGTAAAATCTATAACAATTCCGTATTGATTTTTGAGTATACATGTGAAGTGTAAAATCAATTTTTGAGTTTACATGTGAACAGTATGTTTCAGATTCTCAGTATTCCTTCTTTACCAGAAGGAATAGAAACTATAATCTCAACTCATAACCAAATTGTGATTTTTGTGACTTCATTATTACCAATAAAGAAAAAAAAAGTAGAGTCAAGATAGCATTAACTAATGGTAAGACACTAAGACTAAAAAGGTCAAACATTTTACCCTCCTCAGACGCAAGTTGTTCCCAGGCCTGCAACTTCAGGGTTTGGGTATCTGCCTGCATTACAATTAAGGAATAAAATGTGAGCAGCAGAAAACAGAGAATCATTATTACGACATGATTAACATGAAAAAGAGGCAATAATGATTATTAGGAAGTTTACATAAGCAAGAAGCATAATTACCAATGCATGATACTAAAATAGTTTTTCCCAAAACCATTCCCTCGTCAAGGGCACAATCTCGTGGGTCAATTGACACTAAACTATTATCAATTAACACAACTCTGACACTTAAGTATGTTTGCTATCCCAGGTGGAATAAGTATCTTCACTAGAAAGAACGCAAGCATTCACATGGTACAACTGCCAGTAGAAACTGGAGCTGATTGCCCCATAAAACACATTCTCAATATCAGGTTAACATGGTGATCAAACTCAGGATTCCTCAAATTCATTGACATAGAGCAAGCATGAGTTGAGTCATATTTAAAACCAAATGTAAAATATGAGAGCTAAACAGCAGATTCCATTCCTTTCCACATAGCACATGTTTTTCTATTAGCATTGCTGGAGCACCAGTTTTTTGTTATCATTGTATTTATATTGCTGCAGCTCCAAGCTCCAAATCGCATATACTCTATCCGGGACTTGCGAAAACTAATGGTTTTATCACTTACAAGATAATTCCTGTAACCTTTATCTAACCATAACAAAATAATAATATGCACATGTAAAAGAAAAAATGGAGCTTTACCACAACATTATCCCAAGAAAATATAAGCCCATACGCTTCGTCAGGCTTCATTGCATACCGAATCCTCTGTAGAAACCCTTCGTCCATTCGGTCATTCAAAAAGTCCTAGACCACAACAACAATGGCACAGACCGATAAATTTTTGGTTTCCCAAAATATACAAAAATTCTATATATTCCATTTGATGATTCTCACCACATCAACTTTAAGGGGACCTTCGATTCTAAATGTTTCAAAACCTTCCCCATATTCAGCACCAATAACCTAATAATATCAATAAAATCAAATTAAAAAAAAACCCAAAACAATCACAGTCCGTACAATACACAAAGATAAAATTAGCAATTGCAACAACGAAAGATACAAATTCGGAAAAATGACCTCTTCCATGAAAACTCTGCTGGGCATGCCATTATCACCGGAGCCCAAAGATTTAGCGAGCTGTAAATTGAGATTGATATGCTTCCAATCCTTGGTGGAGCGCTTTAAACTCTGTTAAAATAGAGTTTAACAGAAATGAATAGCAGAAAGAGAAATTGAGTGATGAAAAAATGGATATAGAAAATGAATTACCGATAATCGGAGGTTGGTTGGTAGTTGAGAAGGAAAGGAGTTGGGAGTGAAAGGTAGTAGACAGGAGGAGGAGGAGGAGCTCGTGAAGCTCAAAGCTTTCTCCATGTTAATGTCACCACCACCGTACACGAATTGAAGTCTCGTGAAGACGAAATGAAGAAGAAGACGAAGAAGACGAGAATATGCTAATTGGATTGGGCTCCCAAGTCGGAATTTATTAGGTTCGGGTTAGGTCCAACTGGTCCAATTCCTATTTCATCTCTTACATTTTTTCCTTCTAACTATTTACGAATTTTAACTATTTACGAGTTTATAGTCTTGTCGGAATAGTCATATTCATATTCGTCAGTTCACGTGTGAAAATTCAATCAATCCGACCAGCTAGCTCATCGATTAATTATAGATCTGATCCTCAAATATACGTGAGTCATTCATGTTAGTTTTTTTTATTTAAACAAAATTCTTTTTATTTAAAGAATATGTTAATTACATAGACAAAATGTCTTGTGTTGTTGGGCATGAGAATTGCACCTTAGATCAAACCAAAAATAATAACCAAAACTGAAACTCCCGTAAAATTGAAAACATCTACTCTGAACTTAATAGAGATCAATCCATATGCCCCTCCTAATTCCGCCCCTATCGAGACAAAAGTTTATTTGTATTTTATTATCGTGTCATGGCTTTGCTAAGAATCTTTCCAATTCATACACATTTTCAATTTTCATCCACTTTAGATCCAATATCAATCCTTCCAAGCAAGTTATATGATCAAAGCATCCAAACCAATTTGCAATTAGTCATTGTTCAATTCAAGTCATAAACTATACATATGTTTTTTTGAAACGTTAAAAGGGAGGGGAGGGTGACTCGAACCCCGACTTATTATTTGGAGGTGAACCGTATTACACATGACTTATGGCTTATGCATATACAGTTGATTCATTCATGGAGACAATACTTTAGCCTTGATTTCTTGAACCAACATTTTCAAGTTTGCATGAGAAGATCCTCCATCTTCAACAGCCTTATTTGCAGCTTCTCCAAGCTCTCTAGCTTTCCTTCTCCTTTGTTCACCTTCTTCACTTTCATCCATCAATGTCTTCAAAGCTTTGCTCACCTCTTCCCTCTTGACCACCACCCCTATCTTCTCCTCCTCTCCCCACTTCACCGGCACCTCCGCCCCAATACTCACTCCGATTCTCAACACATCCAAAACCAACTTCTCATTCACAAACTGCTCCGCAAAAAGTGGCCATGTCACCATCGGCACCCCTGCTGAGATGCCTTCAACCGTCGAATTCCATCCACAGTGCGTCAAGAACCCTCCCACGGCACTATGAGATAGGATCAACAACTGTGGCGCCCACCCTCGGATGACAAGCCCTCTTCCTTTAGTCCTGTCCTCGAATCCGTCTTCCATAATGCACTTCTCCAATGCACCTAATTTGTCCCCTGCTCCCAACGCCCAAACGAAAGGCTTGTTCGACTCCTTCAGACCAAACGCAAGCTCCATCATCTGTGGCACTGTCAATCGTGCCAGGCTTCCAAGGCTTGCGTATATCACTGTCCCGGGCTCGTGCTTGTCGAGCCATTTCATGCAATCTTGCTCATCAATAGAAGCAGTGTTGCCCCTGTCAGCCAAATCGATAGCATCTTTATTGCACAATGAAACAGGGCCAATGCACCAAACTTTTTCACCTTTCACTTTGCTATACTCCTTCACATACTCCGACTCGAGCTCATCGAAACTATTCACCACCACACCATATGATACTTTCTCAGCCGCTCTTATTTGATCAGTTACATCTTTCAACACCTTTGAATCTTTTTTCGGTCCACCACCTGCAGCAACCTAACAAGATCGAGTAATTAACTAAGTTCAGTTCATGAAATCAAATAAATTAAGTTTCAAGATCGAGTAATTAACTATGTTCAGTTCACCTTCCATTCAGTTCAGTTCATGAGATCAAATAAATTAAGTCGAGTAATTAACTATGTTCAGTTCACCTTGTATTCAGTTCAGATCATTTTCATTCAGTTTAGTTTAAATATACAACTGAGTAAAACGAACAAGAGATGAGTACTCTCTCATTTACCATACCTGGGATTTTCTTAACCTGATCTTATGAGGAACATTCGGAACCTCGAATTCATCCGTCTCCGATTCCAACGTGTCGAGAATGTTCGAAGCCCTGATATTAGTCGAACAAAGAAGCGAAAAGCAGCAAGTTCCATGAAAAACAATCCTCGGAATATCAAACCTCTGAGCTATCTGAGTGGTCCAAGGCAACCCCATATCGGAAATCAAGCAGCTCGGCGGAGGAGACATTTCGTCGAACAGTTTTCCAACATCTTGCTGCAACAAATTCAGCGCCATAAAGAAATTCATAGCCATGTCCAGAGATGGCAGAGCATCAAGATTCTCGCAACCTTCAGGCAATCCAGCTTCAACAGAAGGGAACCGGACCTCAAGAAGCCGAATTGAGTAACCTGATCGATCGATCGTGGGGCGAAATCGAGCAGCGTTTTTGGGAGTAGTGATTATGGAGACTGTAACATTCTGGCGAGAGATGAGCTTGGCTATGTCGATCATGGGGATCATGTGGCCAGGAGCCATCAATGGGAAGAGGATGAAGTGCACTGGAGAAATGGAAGCCATGATGAGAACTGAGAAGATTGGTTCACTACTGTAAGTAGTTTGTTTGTCAATGGAGACAAACAGAGTAGGTGTAGTGCAGATAGAAACAAAGAATGATCAGATGATGAAGTTACAGAATGCACGTTATGTTGTGTGGATGTTAACGATTGCATTTTTAATGTACTGTATGTTTATCAAAACGAGCTGATAAAGTCATGTCGTGTATAGTTTGATAAGTAATGTACTAACAGATAAGGTGATTGAGATAAGTTGCCTGAAATCATCTTACTTGTTTTTGAAGATCTACATAAAGTAACTATTCCCCGAAACAACTGATAAATCATCTTATTATCATATACAAAAAAATACTTATTTTCAAATAAGGTAAAATTACACCGACGTAACATTGAAATCATTTGAATAGTAGTACTAAATCTAGAAACATTTGAATAGTATCACTAAAACTAGAAAACTGTGGTGTTCCATCACAATCTACATGCATATGGGATTGTTTGACAATTGGACACTAATGTCTACTCACTCTTTTTTGGGACCTCAATATTTAGCAATTTTGTCTTCTCTTTTTTTGGATTCAGGCATATGTACCAAAACATTACCATTTTGAAAACCAACACATCCCTAAGGCTCTGGTCTTTTCAGTTTGAGGGTTTCGGAACTAAACTGATTTGAAGTGAAATACAAATTTAAACTAATTAAATTTGAACTGAACTGAACTGAATTGAACCGATCTGAACTTAAGTTAAAAATAACATATCCCAAGTATTACTACTAAACATACCTTAAGGGGATCTGGGCGCAAAATTAAAACACTGTTGCTTATTTTAAAAGATTGCGCAAACAACGCCAGAAGAAAACTTCCGCCCGTTATTCGCAAACATTTTATAATGATGGCGCAAACAAGGCCAGACTTTCACCTGTGATTCGCAAACATATTATAACGATTGCAAAAACAAGGCAAGACTTTCGCCTGTGATTCGCAAACATTTTATAATGGAAGAGAAGTGAACAACCTTTCTAAAGAAGCGATGTCTGCCCGGACAATGATGAGAATGTTTGTGTTCATCAAAATGGTGAAGTGGTCTCTCAATCAAAAGATTCTCGATCAGATTCTGATGAGGATGATGTTGTGATGTTGTCTCAGTGACTCATATTGTACATGGAGGGTCAGATTTATCTGATGAGGATGATGTTGTCTCAGTGACTCATTTTGTACATGGAGGGTCAGATTTATCTAATGAGGATGATGTTGTCTCAGTGACTCATTTTGTACATGGAGGGTCAGATTTATCTGATGAGGTACTTTCATCGACTGATTTCGTACACGGAGGTGTAGATTTATCGGACACTGAGAATGAGAGGTCTAGTGAGGAAGCATCAGCCGGTGCTTTTGTGCAACACTCAGTTCCACACATGCCTTCTTTTCCTGGTATTTGCGAATTTCCGCAGACGACTAATGGTGGTGAGTTTTTCGCTTCTAGTGGTTCCGGTTTCCCTGATAGGATTTACCCTTTCTATAACAATGATGTGCACAGTATACCTAGCACGTCTGCCATCACTGATTATGAAAACTGGGAGTCCTCTGATCAACAGAGAAACTTTTCTTTTCATTCCCAGACTTATGACAGTGCTCTTGCAGATTTCTCATATCCTGATACAACAAAATGGGATTATCTAAGCATTTTTACTTCGGCTTCCCCAATTTATATTTTCAGGGCCAATATGATACTCATTTCAGATACAATGATTATGATTTCAGTGAAGTGAGGAAGGCTGAGGGAATACCTGACCTTGAAGATGAGGATACTTCTTCAGGTGAAAAAGGCGTGGAGCTTAATGGAAAAGAAGAGAACAACCTTTCCGAAGAAACTCTAGACTACAGTAAGGATGTCTGCCCGGAGCCCTGGACAATGATGTGATTAAAAACAAGGCCAAACTTTCAACTGTGATTCGCAAACATTTTATAACGATTGCGCAAACAAGGCAAGACTTTCACCTGTGATTCGCAAACATTTTATAATGGAAAAGAAGAGAACAACATTTCTGAAAAAGTAAAAACAAGGCCAAACTTTCAACTGTGATTCGCAAACATTTTATAACGATTCCGCAAACAAGGCAAGACTTTCGCCTGTGATTCGCAAACATTTTATAATGGAAAAGAAAAGAACAACCTTTCTGAAGAAGCGATGTCTGCCCGGACAATGATGAGAATGTTCGTGTTCATCAAAATGGTGAAGTGGTCTCTCAGTCAAGAGACTCTCGATCAGATTCTGATGAGGATGATGTTGTCTCAGTGACTCATTTTGTACATGGAGGGTCAGATTTATCCGATGAGGTACTTTCATCGACTGATTTCGTACACGGAGGTGTAGATTTATTGGACACTGAGAATGAGAGGTCTAGTGAGGAGGTATCAGCCGGTGTTTTTGTGCAACACTCAGTTCC
>JAYMSL010004048.1:0-11585 GCA_036897195.1 Plantago coronopus | reverse complement strand
CAGCTAGGGGTGCTACATCATTAGTAGTCAAGTGTAATTCAATATCCCTAAGCACCATGTTCCTTTCAAAAACTGACCTTAGACTACTATCATTTAAAACCTCAATCTGCTCCATACTATCCTCAACATCAGCCCACATGTCAAAAAACAGAGTATGTTCAACATGAACATTTTCTAAGACCTCCTTATCAACATCTGCTAACAGTTTAGCATAAGAATACCTGTTATGGTTGACGTTTAAGATCATATATTGCTCACGAGCATGGTGCACTCGTATGTTGAACAGTTGCTCCTTCTTCTTACCCATCTCGTCACTGCAATAACAAAAAAAAACATACTCTTCATTAGAACCGATTTACAGATAAATCCTAGTTTCCGAAAACTCAATTCCGCCCATAATTGAACTCGAAAACAGCTTCTTAACAACATTATGAATACTAATTGCTAAGATTTCAGAAAAAATCAACTCAATTACCCATTTTCAAACGAAAGCACTTACCCTAGACTGGCGTTTGAAGACGCGATTCTTCAATCAGGAGCTGCGATTCACATGTGGAAGTGATACTTACTTGAAGTCGAAGCTTGTTCGCCGGAATTTTGGTCGGCAATGGAGTTTTGGTGAAAGTGGTTGAGGGAGGAGACGAGCAGTATGGCGGGAGTTGTGTGTGAATGGTTTAGGTGAAATAAGTTTTACTAAGGTAATAACCTAGTTATTTGAACTAAGGCCGCGTTTGGGTGAAGGAATTTTGAATAAGCAGATTTCTGTGTTGTTGACTTTTTTGTGATTTTTGGACCTCAATGTAATTGATGTTCTATTGGTCACTTGGATGAGAAGTATGTCACTAAGGAGGGTGGTATATGTAATAAACTGTATATTGTATTACTAAGTATACATTGCTAAAATTGTCTATGTAGTTTAATGGAACATATCACTGTACACCCTAAACTTTTGCTTTTATTGAATTATTTTTAATAGGAAATTACCTCTATTTTTGAAAAGGAATCGCTAATGTATTTTTATTTTTCATTTTAATGATATTCTTTTACTTTTAATTATCTTATGTTCTCCTACTTATTCCACATTCACACGCACACACAATACACCAATCTTCAAATCTATTTACAAGCCAATAAAAAACAATCTACCCACCTTAGAATCCCTTTCAATTGACGTTGTTCAAAGTCCAACACTTGAGCTTTTTTCCATCTCCAAACATAGTTAAGAGTCGAATTTCACGATGGTGCTCGGACATGAGTATGACTGGGGTGAAGGTCGGAGATTGGTGGGGGAATTAAAAGCTTTTGTGGTAATACTACTGTTAGTTTTTTAGTATTTAGTATTTCTAATTTCGGGGAGCAATATCCAATCTCACTTGTTCAAAACAGGGGGTCCTAGGTGTTATAACTTAATTTATGAAGGCTATCATACGAACTTAACAACTCCCACAATCCTTGACTAAAGTGTAACTCACAAGTTGAGGATTTGAGTATTTGCCTACAGTTCCTTTCTGTTTGTATCTCTAAAGACATAGAGCTAGCTGTCTCATCAAAGGAATAGGATAACTTTAGTCCACTATGTATGTTCGCCTGGCAAATCGTTCGATAATAATAAGATGATACTAGCAAGAACATAATCTGCTTTGACTTTGAGAAGACAAGTTTAGAAATTGTTGAGATAAAGATATTCCTAAAATAATATTTTATAGCTTTGGATTTCAGGGTCTTCGTTCCTTAGATCTTGTAGACAAGGATGGTGCAACATGCTTAGTGAAATGACCAAATATCATTCGCGCTTTGTGAAATGTATTCCTACGATAGACTTCACAAACATAAGAAGAACAATGGCTACCGATATTTCATAAAAATACAACATAAGAAGAATAATGACTTCCAATAGTTCGTAGCTAAATGCAAGCAACTATTGAAAGTCATTATTCTTCAGATGTTATACTATTTTTTCACTTTGATGGAAATGGATGAGCTTCGCAAAGTCAAACGGATAATTTGGTTCAAAATGAGGAATCATAGATGGAAAATTGTTAAGGACAAGATGTTGAATTCCTATTTATTGTAGTAAAAATATGAGAAAAGCTCGCTAGAAATATAGGAGAAGAAACTGAACCAAATATACTAAAAGTGGACTATTTCATTCAATGCCTTCGAATGTACTTTTTATTTTTGTACCTTCAAATGCTATACACAAACACACAACTACATTCCTAAACTTGCGCTCATAACTCCAATTGTATATACTAATTAATATTAATAAATTTCTATGTAAATCCAAACTACAAAAACAAACAACACAAACATATCTAATTCGAAATAATTACCATAATTTATTTGTAATAAATATGTACGCTACTAATAGTTACAGTAAAAGCTCTATACAATCATAGACATCCTTGATCGATACATTCAGTAGCTCTCGATCGTTTATTCATCACGAAGCTCGTCTTATATTTATACACAAAACATCAAATAATATATTATCACATTTATGAAAAAGAAAAGAGAGATAATTAAGATACGGTCATAATATTCTAATGTGATTATACGACTTTGTATTTAGTTTAATATTGGATACTTGTTTCTACATGGTGTTTGATTTTAAAACTTTTGCATCATTGTCCAATCAAATACAAATTATCGGGAAAAACGTAAAACCGGTGTGTATCAGTGCCCCCTGTGCATCGATGTTTGTTTTATTGTATCAATGCTCCATATAATGTATCGTACTCTGTTTTTTTATTTTTCCTAAAACCAGTATTCGATTGTTGCCAACATTGTACACTACAATAAGCTAATACGTCCACTTATTACTTAACAAAAATGTAAAATGTTTCTTCCTTTCAGCTAATGAGTATTGGATGAACTCATTTTTGCTCATGTTATTATCACAATTACATAGCTTACGTTAGTTGCAGTACCGCGAATTCGATTGTTTATCACTGGTGATAGAATTTCATATACTCCCTCCATCCCATTATCAACGCAATAGTTTGAATTCTTGTGTAATAGATTTCAACTCTGACTACAAATTATTCTAAAATTTTAACGGTAAAAAGTCTAAGGAAAAAACATATAATAAAACCTATTGCCTAAATTATAACTATCTATTTCTTATAAATAAATATTTTAACATTATATTCAACACTAATTTACACTCAATTAAAGTTGAAATATGTTGATTACAAAAAGTCAAACTCTAGCATAAATAATGGGACGGAAGGAGTACGCTATAAGTTCGAGTTTGTAGAAAGGTGAATCTAGTCATTCACATTCATCCAACATTGGCATCATCTACAAGGTCTCAAACTTGTAGAGATGTATGCAATTTATCCATTCATATTATTTTTCTTTCAATAAGTACATGGCTGATCATGGGTGTAGCAGTTATTATTGGCGCAAGTTTAGGGAGGTAGTTGAGTGTTAGTGTCTTTTTTTTTAGGTAGGTATTACCATATACTGCATTGATGGTGCACATTGAAAATCTAATTTCAGTATTGCTTGCTTTGATTTCATATCTTCTATATTTTCTAACGACTGTTTCATCTTAAGTTGTGGAATGCAAAAGTCTACTTTTAGCACATCTTATTTCTCAGCTTCACACTATAAAAGGAAATTCAAACACATTTTTATCTATATAAACCGATATATACACAATTTCATTTCTATCGTGGAAAGAAGTACAATATATGTAAAATATGGGCTCTAGTCGTTTCTTAGATTTATCTACACTGTTTTCTCTTTCACTTGTATTATTATCTTCTTATCAAGTTCTAGGCTCGAGTCGTGACTTCTCCAGGAAATTAAAAGTTTCACAAGGTGGCTTATGCTCTGTCGCTGCTTCTTTGCATCAATATCGATGTGAAGACTTGGAAGTAACTCTTTGTCAAGCTATCAAACTTTATTACATAATTGTTTACATTTAATTCAACAAATAAAAAAAGTTATGTTTTGTTGTGTTTTAGGTAACAACCGAAGATGGGTATATTTTAAGCGTATCAAGAATTACTGGTGCAAATGGTATCAGCAAAGGACCGGTCTTATTGCAACATGGACTTACAGCTGTAAGGTCTTTTTCTCCTTTCTTTCTTGGTGTTTGCATTTCTAATTTTACAAATGCAATTATATAGGATAATGTGTTAATATATTTCACCAAATAATAGTTAAAACATTACTCACGATATAGTAATGTATATCTCATCATTGGAATTTCTACATGCTTGATTTCAACGAATCATGAAACAAGTTACAAATGTGAAACTTTAATGCATGGTTATAACATATCAAATATTATTTTGATGGTTTTTTTTAATAGTACTATAATGATATTTGCATCTTGTGTAAAAGTATATTTTTATTTATTTATTTTGTTATGTAAATGTAGGATGGTATGTGTTGGCTTGCAGGCAGTCCCGACAAAAACCTACCAACTATTTTGGCGGATAAAGGATTTGATGTCTTTATTTCCAACATAAGAGGAACCCAATTTAGTCGTCGGCACACAAGCATGAATAGTTTTAATGCGGTAAAGTACTTTATGATCTGACAAATATACACACACACACACATATTGTGTGTAGAATCTGTATATATCATATTATTATATTGATCAAACAAAAAGTTCCCCCTGAAAGTTTAGTTGTTAGTGCAATTTAAAAATATATTGTTTGGACTTTCAATGTGCATGCTCGAAGTGTTTTGTGCTCTGTCATGCATGCTCAATACTTACGACCAAAAAATAATAAATGCAAAGAATTGCATAAACATCTAAACTTAAGGGTGTGACATGCTTGTTTCCAATGATAGTTAAATTATAAATTCATATCACGCTTTACATAATTATATTGCATTGTTACTTATTACAGAAGTACTGGGATTGGTCATGGGAAGAACTCGCAGAGAAAGATTTACCAGCTATTGTTGGTCTTGTGTACGAAACAACCGGACAAAAAGTACATTATATCGGTCATTCATTGGTAAATAACTAACTAGCAATTTATCTTGAACCATTTACGACTATGCATAAATAGTTAATTCTAAGGCTTGCTCCAACAACGCCCGACTGATAGCGCTGAACTTTGTTAAGTAGTGCCTGAACAAAGGTGGATTGGTGAAGCGCGCCTCAACATTTGAGGCTCGCCTCACCAGCTTATTGACCTTTTATACTTTTTTATTGCTATTATGTAAGTTATTAAACTCGTATTTATAGTTTGTAACAAATTTGGTGGCTTGGTTTAAGTGGTTAAGTATCGTGGTTATGTTTCTTAAGATCTAGGATTGAACCTCTTTGGCATCAAAAAACTTTATTTTGTTTTATTCATTTTGTTTTGAATTATATATTTGTTTATTTCACTTTCTCTATAATTATAATTAATGGCATTTAAAATAAAATAAATAGTGAGTTTGAAAACAAATCATTAATTCATTTTCTTGCAATGATATAATAACATTTGTAATAAAATAGAGAATGAAGTTTAAAGAAAACAAGAAAATAAATTAAAAGGCGGGATGAGTGGAGTTGAACTGGTAGAGTAGTTTTTTCTTTTTTGTGATGGTGCTGAATCTTAGTGGCATGCGGACGTTGCAGTTCAGTGCCCCAAGGTGAGGTTGAACTGTTGTAGATAGCCTAAGGTCATTTCTTATTATTATTGATAGGGAACTTTGATGGCTCTAGCAGCACTTGCTGAAGGATTAGCTATTGACCAGTTGAAATCAGCTGTCCTATTAAGCCCAATTGCATACTTAAGACATACAAATGTCCCTCCTAGCATTGTGAGTGATCTAATTAACAACATAATTTCAGTTTCGTTTCATGATTAAGTTATTTCAAATGCACTAATTAGCATACTATGTTACATGCAGATTGGTTCGACAAGTACCGCTGGAAAAATGGGTCCTACAGGGTAATAACATGTCTAACATAAATTCTATATAATCATACTAATTTTCTTATATTTAAGTAATATGCAAATCTTATTTTTGGAACTTTGCAGGATATCAGCAACCCAGGTTCCTGCTTTTGGTGGTATGTGCATAATATTATGAGAGGTGTTATATTTTCATCTCAATAGTCAAAGATTTCGTCAATTAATGTTGAGTGGAACTTGTAGGAAGAAATTGTTGCCTAAAGCTAACAACCTTGAATCGTTTCATCCAACATAAACTCCAACCAAGCTCGTACAAGAACGGTGTCCATCTTTTCCAAAGTATGTCGAATCTCTATATGTTCTAGTATCTTTCACATCAATTGATTTAGTGGCAATTGAGATGATTACTTTAGTTTTTTTTTTTTCATGAAAACCTGTAGAAACCTCATCTCCAACTTTGTCGATGAAAGTCTAACGTACTAAAAATTTGT
Organism: Plantago coronopus; assembly: GCA_036897195.1. NCBI lineage: Eukaryota > Viridiplantae > Streptophyta > Magnoliopsida > Lamiales > Plantaginaceae > Plantago > Plantago coronopus. Next base: position 5,218 of record JAYMSL010004048.1, on the reverse strand, counting down.
AGTTGGTGTAGCTGGAAAAGTGATGAAATTTGACTACATGATGGGTAACATGGCACGATATGGCCGACTCAGGCCTCCTGCTTACGACTTGACGAAAATTCCAAGTGATTTTCCGCTCTTCTTAAGTTATGGTGGACAAGATACACTTTCCGACCTCACGGACGTGCAAAGACTACTAAGTGATCTCAGAGGACATGACAAAAGCACATTGAAAACTCAATACATTCAAAAGTATGCCCATATTGACTTCATAATGGGAGACAATGCCAATAGCATGGTCTACAATCAAGTTTTAAAGTTTTTCTCACAATTTGCTTGAGTGAATTTTTATGTTCACCGTGTTTGTTTGAAACATAACTTTTAAGGATAGTCATTTTGGTAGTTAGTAGCAACTATGTTTAGTTTTTAATAGTGGAAATTGTTCTGTGGTGCTCAACCTGTTATGAGCATTTATGGTACTTTCAAGACAATGTTATAGAAATCACTCACACATTCAAGATAGTTTATGACTATAGATAACCATTAGATGGTGCAATTTTGTCATTATTGTTTTTTAGATAACAAGTATTAATAACATATCATAGTGCTGGGTTTTGTAAGGCCAAATTATTGGGAAACATAGGGGAGAAACTTGTCCTTTAGTCACCTCGGCTTGAGGATGTTTAAACATGTATCAGTGTGTTCTAAACATGTATTTGAGTGTTTTATACAACCTTTTCTTGTGTATAGAAGAAACTGCACTATAACCTTTAGGGCCAAGTCTTGATTTATTGTGTAACCATTGCACTATAAGTATGCATGGATCATGGATGGTTGTTCCACATGACATTTCGACTTCATTCAAAACAATCAACAAGGATGTCGAGCACCTAAGGTGGTAGAGTGTAATTTACCGTATCTTGTATATGTTAAAACGTTAGAATGTGAATCCACATTATTATTGTTATAGACTTCGAGTTGGTACCAAAATCACATCACTCATTTCTCCAAATCCGATACAAATCGTATATTATAAACCTACTACACTTGATCTGTGTCTCGTAACTGTGTCGTAACTACACCGAACCAAATTATTCGCATCTATCCATATATTAATTTAAAAATTTTAAAATAAAGAAAGACCCACGTTGTGCAGTCTTTTACCTAAAGGCTGCAACTCCTCCAGCTTCAGCACCAAGCATATTCCATTTCCAATTCTCTTCTTCATCCTGTACAGTCCAATTCCAAACGCCATTACCGATGCCGGAAGAAACCACCGCAATAGACTACGTCATGGAGGCGTCTACCGGAGCTCATTTCTCCGGCCTACGCCTCGACGGTCTCCGCTCCGTAACCTCTCCATCGCCGTCGCCTCGCTGCTCCGCTACCGTATCGTCTGGCTACTCGTTCTCTCCGGTTGCTGATGCAGGAGCTAACAAGCAACCTTTTGTTATTGGTAGGTAGCGAGAGTTGATTTGATTGATTTGTTGTTGAATTTAGGGTTTGTGGACTGATTTCAGTGTTGTTGTAGGGGTTTCGGGAGGTACGGCGTCGGGGAAGACGACGGTGTGTGATATGATCATTCAGCAGCTGCATGATCACCGGATTGTGCTTGTTAATCAGGTTGTTTGAGGTTTTGTGGTGTGGTTGATCGGTTTTTGATTGTGTTCATTTTCAGCTGAGTTTAGACTTTAGATTGTGAAATGTGAGAGGATGCAATTGACTTTCTGAATCTGTTTGTGCATGCTATTGTAAACATCGTTTCTAGTTGTTTTAGGATATGGAGAAAGTGTAATGTAGAGGTAGTATATGTTCTCTTATGTAGTGTAATTGTTTAAGTAGAATTTAACTGCCACTATACTAGTATTGGGGAATATAGGTGACCTCAGACTTTAGATTGTGAAAATTTATGTTGAAGTTTCATCACCAGTTGAGTTTAGACTTTAGATTGTGAAGTGTCAGATGATGCGGTTGAATTTCCGAATTCGTTAGTGCATCTTATTGTAAATTGACTTATTTTAGGATGAGAAAAATTTAGTGTAGTAGCATTGTATTTTTTGTCTTCTGTCGTATCGTTGTTTTGGCATCTAGCACGTCGAATTAGTGATAACCGTCCAAGGAAAATAACTGCTAATACTATATTGATTGCAATTGCATGCAAATAGAGTAAAAAATTAATGCCACTACTCGCTTTCGTACACAATGGTACACATGGTTAGAAATAATCTAGTACTAGTGTTTTTTTTTCTTCTTTTCAGTAGTATCATTGTTTTCAGACTTTGAGTTAGTAATAATCCTTCCAACAAATAAGTACTAATCTTAGACATGATGATTGGCAAATTGAGAAAAATTGTTGCGATTAATAATAATCTCCGATGAGAAATTATGTGATACTATATACTACATTGACCATTGGCATGCAAATAGAGTAATGTGATTTGGGAATGTCAGTTGCTAGAGTCGCTCTGCTGAGCTTTTTTTTTAATAAGAGTGGAAGCCAATATTGTTTAGCCACCTCTTCCCAGCTAGCTTGTATACAAGGATACATGGCATTGTCATGCCATTCCAGTTTTCCACTCTGTAATTCTTAGTGTTACTTGATTTAGCGGACTGCTCCTTTTGCAATTTCGTTTTTATAAGCTCTATACTGTGGCTCGACTGCAGGATTCTTTCTACCGTGGTCTGAGTCCTGAAGAGTTGAAGAGTGTCCATGAGTATAATTTCGATCATCCAGGTAATTGTGTTGGTCTGAACAGTTGTGCCGTTTCTGTCACTCTTGAAGATTGTTTTAGGGTTCCTTTTCGGAGAGAAGCTCCAGTTGTTTAATCCTTAGAGATATTGCAGATGCTTTTGACACAGAGCAGCTACTTGAGTGTGTTCAAACACTACTGCGTGGGCAACCCGTCCATGTTCCTATATATGACTTTAAGACGCACCAAAGGTGCTCCGACAGCTTCCGCCAGGTAACTACTTTTAATATGACTTCATGAAGCTGGGAGGACTATTTCCCTATACTAGATTTATTTTCTGGCCATGGTTAACCAAATTGGTGACCCGAGAATTGAAATGATAGAGATCATTGGAGGGAACACCAGGATTGAGTTTGAGGGTAGCTCAGCCATTTCTGAAATTGTATGATCCGTTAATGTATCCTATGTGCCTTTAGAATCCCTTCTTAATTCGGTGGACATATAAAGAACACTGATACATCTAGTTTGTGTCGCTTCCCTCTGTTTTATATTTGTGAAGGAGTCGTAAAACAAGATGACGTTAGTTGGTATTGAACCCGATGATACTTGTTCCTCTGCTGCTGTGCATCTTATAGTCCTTTCCTAACTTGGGTTGATATTCAAAGATCACTGACAGCTAGTTAATTTCCATTCCTCTGTTTTACATTTGTGAAGAAGTTATACATTAAGATGATGTATGCTTCAGTACTTCCCTCATCTTTTTCACTACTGGAAAAGTTAATATTTAAGAACATTGACAGCTAGTTTATCCCCATCCTCTGTTTTAAATTTGTGAAGGAACTGTAAGTTAAGATGATGTATGCTTCCTCACTGTTTTCCTCGTACTTTTCTTATTTGAAATGTTGTGAATACTTCTCCTTTAATTCTTACACGTACTGTACCAGGTAAATGCATCCGACGTAATAATTTTGGAGGGTATCCTAGTTTTTCATGATCAACGAGTGAGGGACTTGATGAACATGAAAGTCTTTGTCGACACAGGTTAAATTTAGATGCATTGCATATTATATTAACATATGTAGGTTTTTTTACTTGTAACCCCGTGTTTTGACTTTTGATCATACCCCCTTTCCTCTTTCTTTGGTGCTTTTTAGATTTCAATTTGCACGTTCTTCTGTGGTTGCAGATTCTGATGTGAGACTTGCTCGTAGAATAAGGCGAGATACAGTTGAGAGGGGCAGAGACATAAACTCAGTTCTTGAACAAGTAAGCCCTTGATTATTAAGATTTTGTTTCTAAGCCATGAAAGAGTGATGTTATATTTTATGGACTCCTGGTTGCAGTATACTCGAAATTTATTGATATTACATCAGGCGCCTCCAAACATTTTAAATCATAAGTGATCTCATGTCTCCAAGAGAAAAAATGGGATAGATTGACCCAGAGAAATTAATTTGGTAGAATACCTATTATAAGACTATGATTAACCTGGCAGAAACATTTTGCCAGCCCTGTTAAGCATGGTATCTAGTAAACTAGAATGTCATTATATGGTTTAGGAACTCACCTCCAAATTTGTTTCATTTTGGTGTCAAAGGCTCATACAGCTCTAATAGAATTCTGTCCAGTAAATATTACCCCCTCTGTCCAAATGGATTCTCATCAATTCCCTTTAGGCTTTAAGAAGTCATTTAGGTTAAATCCAGTGCTATCTACCTAAATCAGCTACAATTTGTCTGCATTTGGCAATTCTGCCCATCAAGCAGTAAATGGTATCTAGAACAATTCTTCTGATATTGACCACTCTGTCCTTCAAACAGATAAATTATTGGAAAAATTCCATGACGTTCACTACGTTAGCCAAACACATGAATCATATTAAGAAATTGTTAACTTTTTCTTCCAATAAAATACGATTACAGAATTACTAGATTGTGGATGTTTAAATTTATTTGATAAGTGGTAGACCCAAAAATACAAAGTATCAATAAGTTTTGCCAAAAAATAAAAAGGAAGTGTAAAGAATTTACTGGGACAAAGGAGGGTATTTCACTTATTTTGCTGCGTATGATACTTTAAGATTACTGCCTTTTGACATGTTTTCCAATACCATATTCATGATGTAGTATGCGAAGTTCGTGAAGCCTGCGTTTGAGGACTTTGTTCTCCCTTCAAAGAAATACGCAGATGTAATTATACCTCGTGGAGGTGACAATCATGTTGCAGTTGATTTGATTGTCCAGCATATTCGCACAAAGCTTGGGCAGCATGACCTGTGTAAAATCTATCCAAATGTTTATGTTATTCAGTCAACATTCCAGGTTAACTTTCTAGCTATTCTTTAAATGCAGTTTCCATGTTTTCTTGACATAATATATACCACAAATGAGACAATTGCTGATTTATAGTTCGTATTAGTATTCCTTTTGGCTGTGACTTGGTGAAATGCATGGTTGAACACTTGAACTAATATAATGTATGAAATTACAGTCTTTCCTTCTTTTTTTTTCCGGACGGGGTTTTGAAGTGTAACAAGGCACTTCAGTAAT
>JAYMSL010004047.1:0-11585 GCA_036897195.1 Plantago coronopus | reverse complement strand
CAACTTGCTTCATAATTTTGTCAACAACTTCCACTACTTTAGAAATAACAAAAGCACATTTATAAGTAGTTCCCGGTATTCCAACACAAGGTTTATCTTCCAAAATTGCATGTCACATTAAAATAACAACCTGTTCCTCTGTAACTTCTTTATAATAATCTCAATAGGCTTTACTTCTTTTTCAATAACAAAAAAAAAAAATTCTCTATCAGTACTTCCATGTATTTTTTATTACAATTATAAATTTGCAAACTTCCATGCTCAGTATTCGCACTACGGACTTTCGCAAATGTAACATCCACATTATCAAGATCTTTAATAACACATGTATAATATCTTTAACACCCACACCACGTCTTCTTTTCCATCACATTCAATATTATTTGGTAATTTAGCGTGCTTGCTAACAACAAGTGCAACTCCTTGAGCTGGTAAATCAGCATTATGAGCTTCTTCTTCATTGTACGATACACCAAAGTTTACATCAGCCTGTCCACATTCTTGTAACCACACATACTTTAAACATGTCCACCTGATTGTTGTCTATAATATTTGCCCAACTACAGATTTAGACATTTTCATGAAGACCCTCTAACCCATTTTCAACATTTACTTTATTGCACAACATATCCACTTGTACTATTTCCGATACTTCAACTTGTGTCTTCATCTTATACGAACCTATAAAAAATACATAGACCAAAAAGAAAAGAAAAACACAAAAACAAACACACATAAGAGACAAACTGTTACAATCACTCTATTTTATGTTGGATGTTAGATAAATTTCATAATTTGCACCCTGAGATAATGTGTTAATTTCCGTATTATAACCATGATCACCACTAATGTCTTGACTACCAAATAAGAACCTATTTTATAGTCAAAATTGTTACTTCCAAAGTTCTAAACTACTACGGCAAACGTTGAAAAACTATAATAAGCAGGACTTACAAGTATGTGCTTTGTTATCGACTTGGTGTCCATTTGTTCCCGTTGTCCAGCCTTTGTTCTGCTTGCTCTCGAGTCTTCGATGGGGATGTTTTTGGTGATCATGCGGCGTCATGTGCTGGGATGGTTGGTATTAAGCACAGACACAACCTTTTGCGCGTGACACTCTCTTGGATATTTGTTTTCGATCTGGCATTTCCGCTAGTAAGGAGGCAAATATTGGTTTGGTTGATGGGAGTGGCAGATCTCTTCGCCCTGCAGACTTGCTCCTTTATGCTTGTGATCAGGGACGGGACGTCCGTGTTGATCTGACGGGGTCTTCTTCCTAGACTCGTTCTGGAATTTCCGATTTTGTGCCTGGGCAGGTGGTTGTTGAGGCAGCCAAGCGCAAGTGTGCGAAGTATCAAGATTTGTGTACGTGTGATGGTAAAGGGTATGAGTTTCTGCGTTTCTCTTTCTCGTCACTTGGAGAGTTGGACGCTGATGATGTTGCTTTGCTGAGTAGAGTTCGAGGTGTCTCTTTTGCTCAGTATACTCTAGCACGTGCTGCTCCTTATTTTTGCTAGGATTAGTTTTGCTATAGCTAGAGGAGTGGGAGCCCAGATTGTTTCTCGGCTGTCCACTAATTTTTTTGTAAAAATTTTGATTCTTTATTTATTGAGTTCCACTTCATAATAATAATAATAATAATAAAAAAATAATAATACTACTGTTGCTTTGCTGAGCAGGGTTCGGGGTGTCTCTTTAACTCAGGGTGCTGGAGCACGTGTTACTCTTTTCATTTTTGTTAGGATTAATTTTGCTATAGCTAGAGGAGTGAAAGCCCAGATTATTTCTCGGATGCCCACTTATTTTTTTGTAGATTTTTGATTCATTATTATTTATTGAGTTCCACTTTATAAAAAAAAAATAGTAATAATAGTAATAGTAATAATAATGTATTTGTCTTTTTTTAGAGTGATCTGCATCTGCTAGAAATGGGAAACAAAAGAATATTTGGGGAGCTGAATCAGAGAAAGCAAGCAAGAGTTGTGAACTTCACGGCTTTGAGCTGCTCCTACGGCTGCTTTCTACTTCAAAACCGTTAATTAAACTCCAGATTTTATTTGATTTGATTTTGTTTCAGAGGTCAAGATCTCCTACCCTGTCTCTCACACATTCGTCTACTCTTTCACTTTAACCTTCCATTTTTACATACTTGATTGCTTCCTTCTACACTACATACAACTCCCCATGAGGCGCCGCGGTTCAGATTTCCGTCGGCCGGCGCGCCGGCGAATTCCCAAAGTCTGCTTGCTAACCCTTGGTGGCGTTTTCATTCTGCTCTTTATTGTCTTCTTCACTCGCGACACTAATCAACCCCCTTCAAGATCCGACGCCAATCTTAAGGTACTTTTCCACCCTCACCTTTTTTCTAATTTCTGTTTCCCTAGATTTCGATTTAGTGCTCATAATTCGCATTAGCTGCTTATTTTAACCACTGTTGCTGAATTTGCTGCTGTGCTTAATCCTGGTTTCATTGTAGTTTATAGACTGCACCGCATTCATGTACATATTGCACTCTGATTTGATTCGAATACTGTTCCGGATTATGATTTCCTACCCGTAAGCTCGAAATCTCGTTTGCAAGTCGCGTATAGTGGCATTAATTTCATTCTGCCGAAATTTTTTTATGTGATCTCATATTATAGGAAACCAAATGCAGCATTGTTTAATTGGAAATCTAGTGACTTTAGGGAGTAGGTTTAGGTGTTACACCAGATGAGTGAAGTAATCTGATGTAATATGCCCCTGATTAACTGCTCTGGTTGCCAAATAAGCACATATTAGTTGGTTCTTGCTAGTACTTTACTTTGTGCAACTCTGGTATGAATTTAGCTGTTATGGCTATTTTTCCTTGAATGTTGGTTAACTGGAAATTCGTTCGCCGAACTTGTTGAGCTGCTTGCTCTCTTTCATTACAAGCGTCCGTCAGGTGCATGCTAAAAGAGTTAATGTCTGACACTGAGATGGGAACTATCAAGTACCGGAAGTTTGAGGCGACATATAAAGTTATTATTTTGATGTTGTGCCGCTACATCAAGACAGTAAATTTATCTTGATGTTCCTTGCTTTCCCTACGTGACATGTCAGCTTATTGTATCTTAATTTCTCATAGTAATGGATCTCGGTGACAGCCAAAATTTGTGACTAAGGTATCTTAATTTCCCTACTTGAAGTTTGAGAGATAATCAACATCAAATTTTGGGAAATTGCTTAGATAAACCACAAATTGATGTTCCTTAGCGCCACCAGTATCATATACTTCATTCCTTCCCTTTAAGCTTTACATTATCCTTATTTGGCATCCCACTAAAAGCTTTACACTTCTATCCAACTCCCACTATAAAATTATATTTTTCACTCCCTTATCAATAATTACACAAATTCCAAAAGTAACTTAAAAAGTAACCACTCATACCCCACAGGCCCACACCAATAAAATACCACAAAACAACAGACTTTCTTAGATTTGCCTTGAAAACCAACCAGTGAAGCTAATCATGGGACGGAGGAAGTAGTTTATAAAAATTTTTTTCCTTAAACAGTCTAGTTACCTTTACACAGGACAATAGTGTGTAGAAAGCTGTTGTATGCCTATATGTTGAATTCCAAGTAATCTGAAATGATTCATTCTGCGTGACTAATGCCTGTATTTATGACGTTGGAGCTTTAATTGCTAATTGATAAATGAAAGCCTGTAATTTGGCAACTAAGAGATATTTTTTTGAAGAATCTGTTACGAAAGCTCTGTTATAACTCTTCCATTTACTATATAAATTAGTTTGCTACCATTCTATTCAGCATATTCTGTTAGACATTTTTAATTATGCTGATCTCAGAAGAGACTGGCTCCCACAGCACATCGTCAGCCTCTGCGCTATAGTGCAGATGGCCTCCGGGGTTGCTACTATCACATTCACGCTATTAAGGCTTATATTCGGTTCACCTGTATACTAAAATATCACACTATTGACATGACAATTAACATCTTAATTAAATGCCTTTTGAGATGGGCTCAACCTTTAGTTCATTATATAGGCCTTAGGCCCTTAGTAGGAGTTTTAAGAGAGAGACACATCCCCAATGAGGTGGATGACTAGGAGTTCCACTTTGATGTATAATCTGAAGATAGAAAGAGAAGGATGTTGAGCAATATCATACTAACAATTATGACAATTACAATGAAGATGGTTTCGATCTTCATCCAGAAAAGCAATATTTACACAATTACTCCCGAGTATAGGGAAAACTACACATAAAGCGGGCTTCAGTTAGCGCCCTATACTTAGACCCGCGGTTAAATGTCACACTGTGGCCAACGTTTGCTGTTTATTCAGGAAAAAAAACCATATAAATAAGTTAACAACATGTAAAAAAGAAGAAAAAAAATGACAAACATTATCCTAACACTTAATTGCTCCAGCGTGGGTGGTGTAAACTCCGGCAGCTGCAATGCTGCCAGAAAAATGTGTTTTATTTCTATGTTTACACATGTGACGTCATCACAGGAGAGAGTAATGTGGGATTAAGGGTGTGTGGTATAAATGTAGACAACTAATGGATGCCTCGTTTATGTGTAATTTCATTTATACTCGGGCGATTTTTGTGTATATATATTCAGAAAATGAGGCTTGATTGAGGGGGGTTACGCTTATCAAATACTCCTAAACTTTTTAGGACTTGTAACTTGTTAATTGTTGTCTCTACTAGCTTCAGTAGTTTAGTAATGTCAACAGTTACTACTTTTGGATTTTGAACTTGTATTAAAGGAGTATAATTTTACGGATTTTTTTTTTTTGAAACAGTAGATCTAACTACAGTACTCCTACTCGTACTCCTATACCACCTTATAACTACCATATACACATACCAACCTTATAAATCCAATCTAAACCACCTTATGCCTTCGTCGGGGTTCGACACCCGGCCTCTCCTATGCTACTCTAGCTTACTACCTTGGTGAAAATTTGTTATAATTCCAGTTAAAGCTGTCGTAGAAATGATTTATGGTCATATGATTTATTAGCACACATTATATAATGTGGTTGTATATGCATGTGTTCTATTAATTCAAATGGCGTGGACCAATTATTTCGGAGCCAAGAAATGAAATGCAAAAAAAGAGGGGTGAGCTGGTCCAATTCAAATTTCATCTCTATCGAATTTGAATATCAGAATAGCGTCATAAGAAAGGGCCCAGGTCCACTTACTTTCGCCACAGTGCAATTGCTCCAGGGCATGTTTGGGCAACGGTGCACTATGTTCTATGCATAACTATGATTTGGGGACAGTTGATAGCTATGATAGCACGCTGTTGATTAGGGAAACCCTGTTTTATAGTTTTAATTTGTTTTTCAAGCAATCAACACCACTGGTGGACATTTAGCGCTTCACACAGCTAAAAGCCTTAAACCAAGCCATAATCTGTAGAATGAAGAAATAGTACACAGAGTAAAAAAGAAGCAATATGATTTCCCCTTTGTTTATAGGTGTCTTGTTCATAGATTAATGATTATAAATTTGTATATTGATCAATAATGATGTGAAACAACTTTATATATTTGTATCTTAAAAAGCGCATGCTGCATGCTGTGCACTATTGCCCCGGTTTACCTCTACGCTATAGAGTTCTATTAATTACTGTGATTAGAGTGTTTCTATATTAATGGAAGGAATCAACAATTTCTTATCAACAGTGACAAATTATATGAAATAGTGAAATGTTTCAGTATCTTACTGATTTTGAATTCTTATGCAACGATTATGTGCTACATCAACAAGTACGATGAATCCAGTCATAATTCAGTTGTTTAAATTCTATGAGTACCGATCTGTTTGAAGCTAATACAAGCTCTTAAAAGATTCAGACTTTGTATTAATTTGAGGAAGATGTCGCATTTGCCTGGAAATATATGTATTGCATTTATGCTTAATTGGCAATAAGCATTTCACTTTAGTTTATGTGACTTCTTAGCACCCTAACCTTTTAGAGGAATTGAAAGAAATACACATGTCATTGGGGCCCGTAGGAAGTTGGTAAATTCTTTGATGTATTTTCATAATCCATAAGGATTTAATTGAGTGAAATAGGGTTTAAAATGGATTGTGCATAAAGCTTTTAAAAATTATGATTCTTGTTGCTAAAACTATGTTGGAAAAATGGAACGTATGGGAATCATCTAAGCTAGAAGAATTTTAAAGTGGTGTGGTGCTCTTTCCTCATACTTCCAGAGTTCCAGTTATCACAGTATGGTTTTTTTGTTTGCACCATATACACATTTCTTTGTTACAATGTCAACAAGATCATTGTATGTCTATTTGATATGTAGGCGGTAAGCCTGTGTGGTAGGATGACATACTGAAGTTAACTAGGAAATGTTGTCTACTGTTCATTAGCTGTAGAGATTTCTGCCAAAACAGCCGTTGCTTCTAAGCTAATTTCGATAGTTAGTTTCTTATGCTGTCCTTCGTAACCAAGCATCCAAATAGGTAACTGACAGCTTGTTTCTATATCTGCAGAATTCCTACAAACTTGAAAAATATGCTGAAGGCCTCAATATCACCGATGAGATGCTGAGTCCTGATTCCATAACAAGGCAACTGAATGACCAAATTTCTCTCGCCAAAGGATTTCTTGTGATTGCAAAAGAAAGCAACAATCTCCAATTCGCATGGGAGCTTAGTGCTCAAATTCGAAACTCACAAGTCCTTCTTTCAAATGCTGCCTTAAGAAGAACTCCTTTGACAACCAGTGAGACTGAAACTGCTATTCGCAACATGGCGCTCCTACTTTTCCAGGCTCAACAACTCCACTATGACAGCGCTACTATGATCATGAGACTGAAGGCCAAGATTCAGGGACTTGAAGAACAAATGAGTTCCATCTCCGATAAAAGCTCAAAATATGGACAAATTGCTGCAGAGGAAGTTCCGAAGAGTCTATATTGCCTTGGTGTTCGTTTGACGAGTGAATGGTTTAAAGATGCAAATCTCAAGAATAAACTTGATGAGAAGAAACAAAAGAAAGCTTCTAAACTCAAAGATAATAGTGCCTATCATTTCTGTGTTTTCTCCGACAACATTCTTGCAACATCCGTGGTTGTGAACTCAACAGCTACAAATTCCGAACATCCAGATAATGTAGTTTTCCACATCGTAACAGATGAGGTAAACTTTGCAGCGATGAGGGCATGGTTCACAATGAACAATTTCAGGGGCGTAACTGTCAATGTTAAAAAGATTGAAGACTTTAGCTGGTTGAATGCTTCCTATGTTCCTGTTCTTAAACAACTGCAAGACTCTGAAACCCAAAGCTACTACTTCTCTGGTGGTGGCGGTGATAAACGGACTCCGATCAAGTTTCGGAACCCAAAATATCTGTCCATGCTGAATCACCTGAGATTCTACATTCCAGAAGTTTTTCCCGCTTTAAAGAAGGTAGTGTTTCTTGACGATGACGTAGTAGTACAAAAGGATCTCTCAGGTCTATTTAAAATAGATCTGAATGGAAATGTGAATGGTGCAGTAGAAACGTGCATGGAGACATTTCATAGATACCACAAGTACCTGAACTATTCTCACCCCCTTATCCGTGAACATTTTGACCCAGATGCATGCGGGTGGGCATTTGGGATGAATGTGTTCGATTTAGTAGAATGGAGGAGAAGGAATGTGACGGGAATATACCATTATTGGCAGGAAAAGAATGTGGACCGCACACTGTGGAAGCTTGGTACGCTACCACCAGGATTGTTGACGTTTTATGGGCTAACTGAGCCATTAAACCCGTCATGGCATGTTCTGGGGTTAGGGTATACGAATGTTGATCCTCAGGTGATACAGAAGGGAGCTGTGCTGCATTACAATGGTAATTCGAAACCTTGGCTGAAGATTGGGATGGAGAAGTATAAGGCTCTGTGGGATAAGTATGTGGACTATAGCCACCCTTTGTTGCAACAGTGCAATGTGCATTAGGGGTGAGTGAGTGACTATATTTTTGTACACAGGAGAGAAGAAGATTATTATTGTGCAAGCAGGTATTCCTTGGTTGTTTTGTATCATATTCATAGTGCTCAACACGAAGAAGAGTATTATTATGTCAGATCTGTGTTGTTGGAGCATATTTAGATGTCATTTTGTGCAACTTGTACCAGATTAACCTCTCTTTCTTTTGTGGAGTAGTAGTTTTTCTTCTTTAATAATCATATATTTATCTGATATTTTTTTTTGGCCGCATCATTTTGCTTCTCGTTTACCTACCATTAGCACAGCAGTTTAATAAAATACATTAATTTTAATGGAGTATATGAATAGTTAAGTGAGTATTCTATGCTCTCTTTTTTATGCATAGTGATAAAAAAAATTGATATTAAAATAATGTTATAATATATGAAATAAATTTGTTCTTTAATAAATTGTAAGGGACGGAAGTAGTAGTCTCTGTTTGATTCAACTGATTTGACATAACTTATTTGAAGTATATATTAACTCTTTATAATAAGTTACAGGTTCTAACAATTGTTGAATATCTATTTGCTTAAATCTCTTGTTTAATTGAATACTCATACGTTTCCTTCCTCCATTCAAAATTTTTTTCTCCGCGATTTTGTTTCTGAAATCAATTTCTCTATTACATCAATGATTCCATACAAGAATTGATTTATTATATTATAAATTAAATTTAGTTTTAAAATAAAAAACATAATATAAAAATATATAATTCTATAAAAAATGTCACAATAACACGCGTAACGTGTTCGGACACTCTAATTTCAAATAAATAAACAAATCCGAACTTAATTAAATGGTGGAAATCACAACGAGAATCGAGTTTATGACCTCTTGAATTCGGGATTTCTCAAATTACCACTTAACTAAAAACGTTAAAACGTTTTGATATTATTGTGAAGTTTCAATGCCATTACAACAATTATTAGGCACAAAAGATGAATTAGTAGCAGCATCATCATCATCTTATCTAAATATTAATGGGTTTTTTACATTTCAGTGCAAGTTGAGGGAGACAATATCAGAAAAAACCAACTTTTTTCTTGGACATCAAAAAACACATACCAAACCCTCTTATTTCTTGATCTTTCCGGAAAAAATTAGTACCCAAAAAGTCGAAATTTGTACCCCAGTACTCGGCCGGTGGAGGTGGATGAAGGGGATGACGGCGGCGGGGAGGTAGCGGCAGCGGTGGTGCTGGGTACGACTTTAGGAATGGCGGTACCGGGTACTAATTTCATAAAATTGGACTATCAAGGTGGTGCTGGGTACTAACAGTACCCCGTCCCAGTCCCAAATATTAATTACCTAATCATACAAGTTTTTCCTTTAAATAGCAAAATATTGATTTGATTTGGACGAGAAAGGAGGTTGAATACTTGAACTAAGGATTGAAAGAGTCGTGTAAAAATCCTTAAACAAAAGACTGCCTGCCACGTGGAAAGTCATAATTAATCTTAACTAACTAAACACCCACTTATAACTTACTTAATAAAATGCCGGCTAAGCTAAACAACACAACCCCAACACAACACTCCTCTCCTCTCCTTGAATTTTAAATTCACAATAACCCCGGAATTCCCAAACTACCCTCGCTTATTACATGACATTTGGCTCTCAAAAATATTGAAACAAGGGCATTACAGTAAATTGCCAAGTCCACTAACAAGAATCTACTAAAACGCCGGCTTCGTTAACTATATTGCCGCCACATTTCAAGCACCATTTGTTTTACTCCTCATCCATTTTCCAAATCCGATCATTCTTCTCCGATCATCATGCAGACTCACGGCAGCGCCACCGCAAAGAAGCCCAAATCTCGACAAGTTAGCTCAAGATTCCTTTCACCAACATCAAGCACAACCTCATCCTCCAATGATTATGGTGGAATTCCATCTCCTAACAGTACCCTTTCCCCATTACGACACAATCTCAAGCTATCCAACGATTCGACCAAGGACAAAAGCCTCGAAAACTCCGGTTTTTTACTAGGGCTTTGGCCCTCTTCAGCGAATCCCAGGACGCCGGAGAATCTTGCTACACAACTAGGTTATGATCGGCTTGCGGATAAATCTATTCTTCAGAAACAGAGAAGCTGTACGGAGTTTAGTAGGTTTGAGAATGGGAAACAGAGTGCTCTGTTTAAAACAGAGTCCAAACAGAGCAATTTGCTTAAAACAGAGTCGAGGCAGAGTCGCAAGGAAATTTCAAAATCGATTTTTGGTGGGTCGATGCGATATTCAGGGAAACTGAAACTGAACAAGTCGAAAACTCCGACCCAGGATGATGAGCCTATTCTTCCTGGAAGATTCTCCGTTGACGAAAATTCGTTGCGAAACAGATCGAATTATGATTTGGAATCAGAACATAGTGATGATATGAATTTGGGGAGAAGTTCGTATATGTCTCCTACTGTAAGTTCAAGAAAGCATGGAATGGAAGTTCCATCGAAATTCATGAACGATTTGTCGTCAAGGTCTCGGAGATGGAGTGCTGATTCGGATTCCAATTCGAGTGCTAACAATAATAGTTCTCCCAGAGTATTCACTTTGAAAAATGCCATGAAGAAGTCTAACTCTAAGTGGGCATTTTCACCAGGTCGGTTTAGCAGCTCTGATCATAAGCGGAATGTAATGGAGTTTTCAAGCCCGAAGCCCCCGACAAGTCCTTCTAGGGGAAAGGGAGTCGGACATATTCTTAGTAAGGGAATTGATTTATTCAAAGGGATGAAAACTTCTTCTTCGAATAGTATGACTTCACCTCTCGGGCCTGGTTCGATTGAAAATGTACATCAATTGAGATTGTTGCATAATAGGTTTTTGCAGTGGAGGTATTGTAATGCTAAATCTGATGCAGCGAATGCGAATATAATCAAACATGTCCAGGTGATTATCCTGTCTTATACTTGGCTATATTTACTTAGTCTCAGATGATCTATGAGTCTTGTTAAATGCAAGATAATACGATATTCAATTCACTACAACTTATGGTTGCAATTAAATTGCAGTATGACATTTTCTTGCTATGGACCGAGTCCTTGTGAAGTTTTAAATGCAACGAATATATAGCAATTTGGCAGTTTATGGTTGGGATTCGATGTGGTCATTAAAATGGCACTAATAGAAAGTCTGTCTTTTTTATGTTTGCAATTTCCGCAGAGCAATTTCTTATGTGCATTGAGTGGCCTCACGAAGCTCCAGCATTCCGTGGTGAAAAAGAAACTGCAGCTGCACAAGGAAAAGCTGGAGATGAAGTTGAACAATGTCCTTTTGTCTCAGGTTAGAAGATTAAAGCAAGAATTGTCCAACTTGATAAACTCGTATTTATGTCACTTTCCTTATTCTGTGAGCCAACAGATTAAAGCATTGGAGAACTGGGGAAATGTGGAGAGGCAATACATGTCAGCAGTTTCGGATACCACAGATTGTTTGCATTCTGTAGTTTGTAAGATACCACTTGTTGATGGTGCAAAGGTATATGCCTATTTGATATATATTACGCTTTATCAACTCCTAGCCACTAGAGTGAGTGATTGATTTAGTCGATTGGTTTCAATAGCTTCTCTAATCGCAATGTGCCTAATT
>JAYMSL010004046.1:0-11588 GCA_036897195.1 Plantago coronopus | reverse complement strand
CTTTGGGTTTTATCCCTGATAGTGTGGTTAAGAGTTGGATTACTCTTGTGTTCTTCCTTTTCTTCAGCAATTCTACGTGTTAGGTTGCTTTCTATCCCTATTACGTATCCGCTGCGATATCACTTGTTGAATCCATTTCTACTTATTCAATACTTCTGTAATCAAGGTTTTGTATGAATAAAGTTAGACATGCTGTAAATTATCATAAATCTCATTAAAACATTCAATACTTCCACTATAGACTCATCCTCTTTCTTGTCTCTATTATACACATATTATATGGGATGTTCATTTTGTTCATCAAATGCAGAACATGTGTTCATGTACTTAGAATAAGATATTGGCTTAAAAGTTAAAACATCAACCATGCAGCAAAGAACTTAGATAGGAAAATAAGCAAGAAGAAGACAGTACCTACAAAGTTTGTAACTGTATTTGCAGTTTTTGACATGGAAAAGTGTATCTCATTTTATCACATACTATCATTTTTTCTTTTCAAAGTAGTTAAAACATTTCTATTTTTCTTCTCATAATTGGATGCTAATGCTAACTTGAACAATGTTACAAAATCAATGGTAAAATATATATTGTTGTCAAAACTCAAGTTAACTTAACAAGAATCACAATGTAAATAAACCACCGTCAAGAGAAGACGTTTGTCACGCGTAACACGACACACTCATTCTAGTACTACTTATGAAAAAAGAAGTCCATATACACATATTACACATAAAATGGGACATTAACGGAGTGTTTGACACTCGGTTATTGACCTGTGTTACACCTCTAAGGCTATCTCCAGCAGTTCAGCCTCAAATTGGGACTCAACTCTGCCACGTCAGCATTCTACTAAATCTCAGCCTCTACTCAGCTTCAACACAAAAATGTGCTCCAGCAGTTCAGCCTCACTTTTATATTTCTTTTCTCATTTCTTTCTTTAATTTCACTTTTTAGAATATATTTATAAAATTTAAAATACAATACTAGTGGAAATCAAAACTCAAAATACAAAGGATTAAATATTGCACTATATTTCTAGTCAATAACTCTCAAATATATCACTATACATGTTAAAATTAGAATTGAAAAATATTTAATATATGTAGAATCATATAAAATTTTTAAAAAATAGAAGAAAAATATTTAAAATATAAAAACATACAAAATTGAAAAAAGGAAAAAGTTCCTAGGTAGTAGCAAGAGTCGATCCCTGCCCAGTTAGACCACATTCAAGTCATCAAATCGCTGCACTGCTACAGCCTAAGTTACCATATGAAATACTAAAACCTAAAAATAAGATCGTAAAACAATAAAAAAAAAAGTGATTAATTGGTGAGGCGCGCCTCACCGTTGAGCTCCTGCTCAGCTGCTGCTGGAGCAGCTGAGCAGGGCTCAACACTTTCATCTCCAGCAGCGGCTCCAGTATAACAATAAATTTTGAATTTGACATAGGTTAAGGTCAATACATTTACTCTGTCTTTTACCTAATCAAAACTTCAGTTATTATTTTTGGATTAACAAATCTCGATAACTATCTAAAACTGAGTGCAAATTAGTCTAATCAGTCTATAAATATCTGTAAAGAAAGAAGAAAACAAAAAGGGGAGAAACTGACTGGAGGCAGCAAAGAGAAAAGGCAACTGTACTCCTGTCTCCATCTCACAGAGCCACGATTAATCAATCAATCAGTCAATCCACCAGCCACCAACAACAAAAATGTCTGAATCAAACTGCGGACTTCAATACTGCACTGTAGACACCCCCGACGGAGTCAAGCTCAATGCAATGATATTCACCCCCGACGAAGACCAGGAGCAAGAGGAACAAACCGCCAAAACCGACTACACCATTGTTCTGGTGCATCCATACTCGATATTAGGTGGATGCCAAGGTCTTTTGAGGGGAATAGCAACTGGGTTAGCTTGCAGAGGCTATAAAGCTGTGACCTTTGATATGCGAGGTGTCGGCAAGTCAACGGGGAGAGCTTCTCTTACTGGACATAGAGAAGTTCGAGATGTTGTCGCAGTTTGTACCTGGGTTTCGAGTAATCTTGCTTCCAATAGGATTCTGCTCGTCGGTTCTTCTGCAGGTAGTATTTATTGTTGAATACATTAATTATGTTTCTGTTTCTGTTTCTGTTTTAGGTCACTGTTTGTGTTTTCATGATGTTTTGTGATGTGTTAGATTGTAGAATTGCAATGTGGGAAGGTGAAATAGAAATGTGTATGTTCTTGATTTGATTTAATTTTGATTGTTGTTTATTGATCATTGGTTTTTAGGTTCTGACTTCATTTAGGAGTAGTATTTGGAACATAGTACTTTATTTGCTGCAGTTCATTTTCCTGGCAAGTTGGAATAGTTGTTGAGCAATCATTGAGATAATGTCTCAGGTTGTTTTGCTTCTTAAGTCTTATTTGGTGGTTTAGGCGACTTGTCAGTGCGCTAATGAACTAGGTTTGTTTATGGATCTTCTTTTCGCAACTCTGCATAAATGCACATAGTATTATTTCTAAAGCAAGATATACATTTATGAAATTCTTGTTTTAGGTAGCACTGTTTCAATTTTTGATTGCACTGAGAGTTTCCAACAATGAAGAACCTTTTCGGAGATTTATCTTTCCAAGCTGCAAAACTAGAAGCTGCTAGTTCTTGTGTGGGTGCATTTATCCTAGTGACTTTAAAAGGCAAGTGTATGTGTGATTAGGTATTTAGGTGTCTGGTAGCACTTTGAGAGAGTATTGGTTGAAGTCTTGATTTTAAGAGTTCTATTCCATCTAAACAGTTTTCATCAACTTGTGTAATGCCTAATGATTTTATCACATTTTTGTCTGTATCTTTGGCTCCACTCTTCTCCAAATAGCTTTCTTTATTTAGTGAATTGTGTGCTTAAATTGAAATGCCCTTGATGAAACACAACTTACAGAACTGAAATTTGTTTTCCTAATTGACGTAGCTCATGTTGATCACACTCTACTCCTACGATGTTGGCTTGTTTCAACTTAAACACATTCTTATGATCAATAGTTATCATTGTAATCTAGTTTGTTTTTGTAGTTGCTAGCCTGTGTGCTATTTTGACATGTGAGCATCTTACTTGCAAACTTAGGCTTTAAGAGACCAATACATATATCTGATATCTGTACATACAATGATATAGAGCACTAACAGAAGATAAGATTTATTCATGTGAAGCATTATTGTTTCAATAGATGTTTTGTAATTTGATGTGTTTTAATGACATTTGTAGGTTTAAGGTTGTTCAAACTTGATTTTAGTGACTATGTTCATGTTTTGGTGAAGTTGGATGGTAATTTGAAGGTTAAGGTTTAAGGAGACTTGCGTTTTTGTAGCTTGTTCTGTTCTTTGGAGTTCAATCTCAGCAATGTATTTTATGCGTGTATGATGTGTTGTACTTTTTGGATCCAAACAGTAAGAATTTCCTGTCAGTAGCTTCATCTTTTCTGGTATAACTGGTGTACTTCTACAACTGTAAAATGATGTGTTATGGCTATGTTATAAAAGTCTTTCATAAATTCTCTCGTATTTTATGGTTAGGGTTTATGGTTATTTAGCTTTCAAAGATTCTGCCATTTAAAAGGCTAAAAGTGAAGCATGTTTTGAGATATGGTACTTGATGGACAAGAATGCTCTGTGTCTCTGTACCCAGCCACATAAATTGCATATTCTTGGCACTTATTTTGAATTCTGGAATTTAGAAGTGAACTCTGTTAAAGATGATAAAATTCAGGAGCAGCCAAAAATTCTGTACCATTAATAATGTCAGGACTTGAGCTTGGTTTGGTGCTTAACTTGCATACATTTGGTTTGGTGTTTAATCAACTTCAAGTAGTATAATACAAGTGTGATATGATTTATTTCATTCAAATAGTATAATACAAGTGTTATAAAACCGACCATAATTCGTCACACAATTCGGAATGAAAGCGTATTCGAATAAAAACAAGTATTATTCAATAACAAATAGACCCAAAGTGTAGCTATTCAATTACAAATAAACCCATAGCAGCCAACTGAAATTTCATCAAAATCAATTACAAATAGACCCAATGCTGACATGGCAGCCTACGTGGAGCTGGGCGTGTGTCCGGCCACCTGAAAATACTCCGGCGTTGACTAATGGGTGCGAATGTAATTACAGTTTGTGAAGATGGGTGTAGATGTAATTGTTCAAACAGTAGGGACTAATCTGTAATTGAGATATCTAGCAGGGGTACTATATGTAATTCGCCCTTAGAGTTAATTCAATTCAACTGAAAATTATTAAACTGAATTGGAGGACCGGTCCTGAAATGCACTGCATTCAATTTAATTAAAGTATAAATTTGTACAACGCATACCTGAATTAAACTGAATGAACCTGAACCGAACACATCTGAAATTAATGTTGATATGGCAGCGGATACGTAAAAGGGATAGAAAGCAACCTAACACGTAGAATTGCTATAGAAATGAAGAACACCGAATTGAATCCACAATTCCAAACTCATAAACACACTATCAGGGATAAAACCCAAAGACATAATGTCATTTTCAAATCATCAAAAGGTGAACTAAAATGCTAATCCTACTGAATATAAATACTAGTTAGTGTAAACCCTAATGGGCTTAAGACTAACAGGCTAAATCACAACACTAAACCTAATAAAGTCCAAAAGTGGCTTGCAAACACTATTATTCTACTAATTATTGGGCTTCTGGACCCCACTCTATCAAAGGTGAACTGAGTAGAGCATAAAGTTATATCTAATGGGATTATGATAGCTGGTCTGATAAACTAATCCGACCTAGCTGTTGTCCAGTAGGGTCTGATTAGACTCAAACTAGCAGGACGGTCTGATGTATATTTCATTTTTTCTTTTAATTACTTTACTTATTTTCCCATCTCCTTTTGTTTTCTTTCTCCCATTTTCTTTTCCTTTATTTTAATTTCGTTTTTGTGATACATATTTAATTATTTTCAGACATATTTTCAATATTTCAAATATCTCGAAACACCAATTTGAAATATTCAAATTCAATAAAAAAAATACACTTATATAACATTAAAAACACACTTGTAAGTAAAACATAAAAAATTACAAGTATTTGTAAGGACCCGACACACTACTGGTCGGCGAGGTTACTCTTAGTCAGCTTGTCGGGGTGATATATTGGCCCCACATACCAACACATAATCTAATCTGCACTTGTGCGCACACTGGAAAACTTTCCAGTGGTTCACACATCTCAATACTACTTCAAGCCAAGCATGTTTAACTATAGAGTTCTTATGTATAAATTTTTGAAAAGAAAGGTCTACCTTATTGGTATGAGTAGCTTTTTCAATTCATTTAAACTCACTGAAATTCTGGGTCATTGCAGTATTTTATCTAAATTATTTTAATGCAATATTTTATCTAAAGTATTTTAATGTTAAGTCAAATATTGTAATTTTGAATTAAGTATTGAAATTAATATTCACAAGTATTATATTTTATTGAACTTTTTAGCATTGTAAATTTTATTTGTATTTCATGTTAATTTAATTAATTAATGAAATTAAAATGAATTAAACTTATTAAAATTAATTAAATTTAACATGATGTATAAAGTTTAAAAGGAAATGTGAAGAGAATAGTGTTGTATATAAATAAATTAGAAAATAAAAGTAGACTTTGAGTATATAAGTTCGAGATAAAAGTCTAATAGAGTTAGTTCTGAGTGGATTGCTGATGTGGCAGGGTCTGAATGGTTGGAGATGGATTAAGGAAAATTAACTGAACAGTAAAACGGGAAAATAGATAAATAAATCGCCCACCGTGGGCCTCGAACCCACAACCACAAGGTGAAGGCTGGAAATGAAAATCTAATAGAGTTAGTTATGAGTAGATTGCTAATGTGACAGGGTCTGAAGGATCTGAATAGTTGGAGATGGACTAAGGAAAATTAACTGAAGCGTAAAACTAAAAACAAAAATAGATAAATAAATTGCCCACCGTGGGGATCGAATCCACGACCACAAGGTTAAAATAGATAAATAAAGAATGGTTGGAGATGGACTAACTAAAATTAAACTTAAGAGCGAAAAAATAGATAAATAAATCATCCACCGTGAGGTTGTGAAAATAGATAAATAAAGAATGGTGGGATATCGACTAAGAAAAATTTACTGAAGAGTAAAACAAAAAAAATAGATGAATAATGGTTGGCGATGGACTAAGGGAAATTATCTGAAGCGTAAAACGGGACAAATAGATAAATAAATCGCGCACCAAGGGGCTCGAATCAACGACCACAAGGTGAAAAATATATAAATAAAGAATGGTTGGAGATGGACTAACTAAAATTAAACTGAAGAATAAAATGAAAAAAAATAGATAAATAAATCGTCCACAGGTTGTGAAGATAGATAAATAAAGAATGGTTGGATATCGACTAAGGAAAATTAATTGAAGAGTAAAACGGCGATAAATAAAGAATGGTTGGATATCGATTAAGGAAAATTAATTGAAGAGTAAAACGGCGATAAATAAAGAATGGTTGGATACCGACTAAGGAAAATTAATTGAAGAGTAAAACTGCGAAAAATTGATAAATATAAATCGCCCACCGTGGGGCTCGAACCCACGACCACAAGGTTAAGAGCCTTGCGCTCTACCAACTGAGCTAGACGGGCTTATATGAATAATTTATGGTCTGATAATTTTTGACCGACTCCAATTACCTCTCGTCCAATTACACCATCGAACCAAGGCGGAAAGTCGGAAACCACTAATGCCGTGGTATCCGTTCCAATCAATGGTATACACTATACACTTTGTTATTTGATAACTTTGTTGGTAATACTGGTGCACTCACTACGACTAAATCAATGAACAATTTTGTTTTATAGACCTTCTAGAAAATGATTTAAAGTCACTCGTATATAATTGATTGAAACGGATGTGGTATATAATATCTTAAAATAATAATTATATTCTTCTATACACTATTCTTAAAATTTATGTTTCCTTGATTTAATTGATATCGTATACCCATATTTCATTTTTGTTGTACACCACCTGTAAGCTGTATGCTTACAGTTTTTCACTTTTGGCCAACGGTAATTTTAGGAAATTTGAATCTAAACATTACTATTATCTGCAGTTTCAAATATGTTATTCTTTTCAACTTAACTTTATCTAAATTAAGTTCAGTTAACTTTAACTTTAGTTAATTTAATTTGTACTTTAGTTCCATTCGTTCATTTCAGTTCAGAAATTCTTAACAGGTTTCAGATATACAACTGATGGCATGAGTTTTTCAGTCCCAAACTAAAAGGAATGCCAAATTTACATGTGGTTCTCCACTTCTCTGTATCATGAGCAAGCACACTGAGATTTTATAATACTATAAGAGAAGTACAGAGAATGATCTGCTGTGCGTAAAGAAGACTAATGCAAGTGATGCATGTTTAAATGAATATGAAGGGCCTTAATTTCTACAAAGTACAAACCAAACTAATACAAATCTGTACAATGTTCTTTCTGCATATCAGAAAAATATACCCATGATTTCACTGCATGATCTCACATATTTTTCTTGTTACTTCGCGTTTATGTACACATTCTTACTTCAACTAACAAATGCCTGAAGCTCGAACCTCAAAGATAATACTGTTATGGCCGAAATTCATCCTTATAAAGAGCGAAAATGACTATACATCAAGCAGAACTCTCTTGAGTAGTGTCTTCAATCACAAGACTCAACTACAAGGTTAAATAGTCCTGGACCCCTGGTCTATTAAGAGGTTCCCAAATGTGTGTGATTTTCATGAAATACCTGAACTATACTTGGCATCTATCATCTTAGTCTCCAGAGACCGAACAACGTCAATCATTCCGTGACCTCGACAGGCTTCGATCATAGTAGTATAGGTTATGGTATCGGGTTTACATCTGCTGCCCTCCATTGACCTAAACACTTCTAACATTTGTACAAAATCACCAGCTTTGCCATAAGCAATGATGACACAATTGAAAAACTGTGTATCCAGCACCACGTTGGAGTTCGCTATTTGTTTCAGAACCCAATCAACATTTCTCATTTGCCCCGCTCTACTATATGCATTTATAAGAGAGCTGTACGTGCATGAATTCGGCTTTACACCTTCATGTTTCATTTTCAAGAAAACCTCTTCCATGTTCTTAATATCTCCAGCCTTTCCAAATGCCTCAATAATTATGTTATGTGTAACAATTGTAGGAGAATAGAATCTCTTCCTCATAAAATCCATAACACGTCCCATTTTCTCGTACAAGCCATATTTCCCATACGACTTGATCAGAATGTTATAAGTTACTATGTCAGGCTCCAGTCCCATTGCTTGAAACCCATTGAACCACTTTTCCATTTCCTCAATCCTTCCATGTCCACCGTAAGCCCCTAAAACAGAGTTGAAAGTAAAGACATCCGGATGACAGTTTTCAGCCTGTATCATGCCTGTCAAAGTATCCTCCATGAGTTTAAAACGATTAGCTTTACCATATCCATCGATCAGAGTGTTATATGTCACCGTAGTACATTCAATTCCCAACCCCACCATCTCTTGTAGAATTTGATCAATCATATCGAAGTTATGGAACTTAATGCAGTGTTTTAGAAGGATAGAATATGTAAGAACATCGGGTCTGCAATCAGGAACAGACTTCATAACATTCAAAACTCCGAGTGCCTTGTCAAAGTAACCATTGACTGCATACGCACCAACAAGCGCAGTAAAAGCCTCAACTGTAGGTTGGAGGCCATCAGACAACATGACCTCGAAAAGCAACCCAGCTTCATTTGACTGCTTACACTTACCAAGCATTGCTAGCAGCTTCACATATGTCTGGCATCGTGGCTCATACCAACCTTGCTTTCGAAGAAGACCAAATATCTACAAACTTGAGAAAATGACGTGCAGTTAAAGCAAAAGGTAACATGACAAACTATCCTACATTTCACACAAAATGAGCAAGTAGAATTTTATACTAATACAAGAACAAATCAAACAGCGTGGGAGTCCAGTAAATTTTACACTAATACAAGAACAAATCAAACAGCGTGGGAGTCCAGTAAATTTTACACTAATACAAGAACAAATCAAACAGCGTGGGAGTCCAGTAAAGTTTGAATTTTGAACATATCAGTAGCTCACTAACTCCTTCTGCAAAAGGCCAGAGATATAATGGCAATAGTTCACAGATATATCAATCCTCCTTGGTATAACGAAAGTTCATGGTAGTGTTCTGAGCTATAAAAAGATCCACAGAGGAGTAAGGGGGATTTTACGGACTCAATCTAGGTTTTTTTTCTTCTTATTTTTCTTACTAATCATTTCAAATAGCTCATCATCTACCCTTTCATATAACTAAATCAAAACCACATTCCTCTCTTAAAAGCTCAAACAGGAGTAAGCTAAGTCACTACAAAAACTGACACAAATAATCACACAAAGAATAATGAAATCGAAAATGCGACCACTTCTACAATGCAGAATGGGAAAGCAAAAATTCCAGAAAATTAAACAAGCATACAAAGTTACAAACTTGAATGTTCAAACTTCAAACTATACACTTTGCAATAAATAACTAATATTTCCTAGTATCCAAATAAACCCACAATGCATTACGAAAAAATTACTAGTCTTAACCTAAACAAACATTACCCATAAAACAAGATTTCAGGAAAAACAAGAGGTTGAGTAAAGAGAAAAAACCTTAAGAGCAGACGCCCAACGATTGAGCTTAATTGCGTCACTCAAAGCCTCCAGAATAGGCTTGGCTTGGAGGTTTTTGTACTTGGAAGAGGCTGCCTTTCTCTCAATAGCTTCAATAGCATCAGTTCTCAACATTTTGGAAAGCTCCTTGTTAGAAAGCTTTCGAAATTGAAGGCCATGGGATGAGGAAGAAGGATTGGGAATGTGACGTGGGGTTTCTCTGTTATTGGATGATTTTACTGTGAAGAGGGCGAGGCGAGTGCTGGATGGTTTGGCAAGGTGGAGGAGCTCCATTTTTGGCCCTGTGTATTCTTGGCTGAAAATGAGCTCCTTTTGGTTCAACTTCAACTTTGTTCTTTTTGTTGCTTTGATATCTCCCCTACCCATGATAGTTTTATGTAAATTTAAGTACTTAAAAAAGGTTCATTCCATAAAGTAATACTCCCTCCATTTTTTAAAAAGATTACTAACTAAATTTTTTTCGCGAGCTTTCACTGCGAATTGTTCTAATATGACAAACAAATATAGTATAATTATATTACAAAAGTGTGCATAATTATTTTCATAATATAATTTTACTATATAATATAATTTTACTATATTTGTTTGTCGTATAATTTTAGATCAATTCGCGGTCAAAGTTCGCGAAAAGAGTCTACCTAGGAAGCTTTTAAAAAAGCGGAAGTAATATCTTTTACCAAGTCTTCATGTCGAGACAAGTTTGTGTACTGGTCCTTGACTTCATTTGTATTAGCAAGTATTGATTGATATTCATTATATACTCGAATATTCAAAGTCTTTGTCCTATACAAAGTGGCCTTGCTAAGTTCGATGGAGTAGGCATGCGTTCATGCACAAGTATTTGTAGCCAAAATTGGCAAATTATGGTCTTCGCTAACTAATAGGGATGTTAGAGTTGTAGTTCCACTACTCTAGGGATGTTAGAGTTGTAGTTCCACTTGGGTGGTGATATTTATCGACTTGTTTTATTGAAAGTTCCATATGCCAACATTTGCATTCATGTGGTGCATCTCTGTAAGGCCGAGATGCTAAAATGACATGTTACATCACACCTTTGTTGGAAGAACTCATCACGTATAACTCTTAGATCCAGTAGTATATGGTGGGTTATCCCCAAAAGTATTCCTTCATAGACCGTTATGATCAGCCTCTCGATTTCTCTCACTAATCAGGCATCGAACTCGCATGAATGTTGGTCGTACGAAATGAGACCGAGATAGAGACAAGCCATCTATTTGGTAGTGTGAAAGTTATTTCTTCTTATTTTTCTTGTATGTCTATTGCGTTCGTCAAAAGAGTAAGAGAGTTTGATTTGGAATACATAATTGTTGCATATATCTATTTCTAAATGGTGGAAGCAAAGCATCAATAACTATTTATTGAAACAATTATATCCTTAAGATAAATTTAGAGTGACAACTTAGCTTTATAATATTCATTTTTTTAGCAGATGCCATGTACTGAGCATCGGTGAGCCAATTTATGTATGAAATTATGCTCATACTCAGCTCATTTACATTATCGAACGAATTTTGTTCGATCCTTATCGAGTCGGACCAGGTAAATTTCGACTCGCATAATAACACTGATCAAGATGTAACAATTTTTACCAATTAAAATAAATAAATACATCCACGAAAAGTTACACGACTTAAAATGAAAGAGTTACATAATTAAGGGACGAAAAGGTAAAATTAGTCAACGAAAAACACGTACTAGTAAAATAGAAACAGCAAGAACTGTTTATTGCCCGAAAAAGCTGAAACTTTGCGTCGGTCTCAAACTGAAAGCTTCAAACCAACCCCTTTTCAATCTACCCTCATCCAAG
>JAYMSL010004045.1:0-11588 GCA_036897195.1 Plantago coronopus | reverse complement strand
AAGGCTCGAGCTTGGCTCGTTTACCTTATCGAGCGAGCCGAGCTCGAGCCTTAACGAGCCGAGCCGAGCCAAGCCCTCGGTAAGGCTCGGCTCGCGTAACAGCTCTTATCGGAAAGTTGAGTAGATTGTGAAGTACTCCATGTGAAATTACCAACATCTTGAAGGATTTACCGTGTAATAATACCCTTTCCAATATTTACACATAATTATATTCAGTTGAAAAAAACAAGAGAGAGAAACAGAGAGAGTGAGAGAGGAGTGAGAGAGCTACAGCTTCCACAGCACGATTACAACCTACACTTTCTCTCACTAAAAAATCCCCTTTATTTGGCGGGAAGATTCATTTCTCTAAAACACCGACTGAAATTACTCGCCGGATTACTCTACTCACCGCCGGTAATCAATGGACGAAGAACCAGCTCGCCGAGAGATGCCGTCTCGCCGATCCGTAAGTTCAATTTTCTCCCAAATCGGCTGTTTGAGTTTCCTTCGCAACGTTATTTCATAATTGTTGTTTGAATTAGCATTTTTTCGCGTTTCTGATGGGGTGTTTGTGAGCAGAAAAGGAATAGGGTTCAGATTGAGTCCGGTGATTTCACGCGGACGGACAAAATCCATCTGGAAGACGAGAGGGAGGAGTCTTCCGATGATTTTGAAGCCCCTCGTCGGAGGGGAGCTCGTCGGAATAAAACTACTGAAGGTGCTTCAACTTCAGCAGCAGCTGCCCGAAAACGGAGCTTAACTTTGATTGGTAATTTTCCTGAGCTTACTAGTGTCAATTGAGTTATGTTTCAGCTAGGTTGTTGTTGTATGTGATGTATTGGGGATTTGTTCATACCTAAACTGTAGATTTCAATTGCAATTGGCTTTGCGAACATGATCGTTCAGTACATTTCTAGCATCAGTTGTGGTTTTGTGCCTTTAGGTTGTTTTATGTCGTCCGAGTGACAATAACAAGCTGTGAATTGTGAGTCAGGTCTCAGCTAGGTTGTTTTTATATGTAGAAACTGATGTATTGGTGATTTATTATTTACTTATTATTTTATTCATAAACTGTAGATTTCAATTGCAGTTGGCTTTTGCGAACATTATCGTTCAGTGCAATTCTGGCATTAGTTGTGGTTCTCTTTGTGCCTTTAGGTTGTTTTATGTCGTCCCGAGTGACATCAACACGCTTTGAACTGTGAGTCAAAGCGTGTTCTAGTTTTGGCAATATAACTGAAGCCCCTCGATGTGAAGTAGTGGGTCAGGTTTCAGTTACAATTGACTTTTGCGAAGATTATGATTTTGGCAATTCTAGTTGCAGTTCTATTTGTACCTTTAGGTTTGATTTGTCGTCCGAGTGTCACCAATGTGCTGTAAATGAGTTAGGTCTCAGCTAGGTTGTTTTTGTATGTCGAAACTGATGTATTGTAATAGATACTTCGTACTGCTTTGAGTTCGTACTCATACCTTGGACTTGCTAGTTGTTATATTTCATTGGTACATATGTGTAATCTGGTCTTATAATACTATACTATACTATACAATTCCATGTTTATTAATCTTAGAAAGCGACTGAGAAAATAATTTGGAAGTGGAAGCGGGAATTTGAGATACTTAAATACAAAATGTCAGTATAACTATTTAAAAAATTAAAGAGCTACCTAAAATTTTATAAAAACCAAATTAATAAGAGAAATTATTAGATGTTTTGGTAATATTATTAGGTCAAGAGAAGTCTAGCCAATAAAAGAAGTTTCACATAACATATTGTTAAGAACCAAACAAAGGGAAGGAAGTGATAAATCATTAAACATCATCGTCTCCACGATATAACTCTTCTTCACCAATCCACCAACCTTTGTCTGCAGTAATTAATGGCGTCGACAGGCTCGGTGGACATGGGTGTTGTCATAGATGCAGAGAGAGTACCAATGCAGAGAGCAATTGGTATAATTAGGTTTTGTTAGGTTTAACTCGGGGCAAATGGTTCTTGTTCTATATATCTTTTTCTTTTTTTTATAGATTTAGGGCCGCTTGATTCCGGCGAGATTGGTAACTCTGGTGCAATTATTTGCTCATAATACATCTCATATTTTTTCTAGAATTGGTGTTTTACCCTTTTGGTTCCATTATTATTCCTTGATTCTTGTATGGAAGGAATGCATTAGGAAACTGACATGTATTTCTCTGCAGATGCCATCAAAGGTGATGGAAAGGACATTCCTGACATGGTGAAGCTATGGGTAGAGAGATACGAGAAAACCCCAAAGTCTGCAATGGCTGAGCTCTTGACCGTGCTGTTTGAGGTTGTTTAGTTTTATGTACTATGTAGTTAGGGTGTTTCTTGCGGGCTTAGGACTTCTGTTTGCTAATTTACTGTAAATTAAATTGCAGGCATGTGGGCCTAAATACCATCTTGACGATGAGAATATTGACGAGACTGATGTTGATGACGTTGTAGTTGCTCTTGTGAACATGGCTAAAAGAGTATCCTTTTACTGCAAGATAGATTTTTACATTTTTTTGCTTCATGGGCCTTATGTTATTACATCTCTTGTAAGTGTAACTCATCTGTGAATCAAAAGAACTTTGTGTGTCCTTTGCCTGAACTTTGTCTTGGGTCATATGCCCTGGAGAGATGCTTCTACCAATGTGGCACACTAACCTCTGTCCTATGCATCACAATGACAAACCAGAGTTTTATCTTAACGAAACCTAGGGAGATATAGAGGATCACCAAAGCTCGAAAAGGGGCTTCAAAACTTTCAAAGAGAACCTTGTCTTCTTCTGGGACAATTTGGTCAGTGAATGTCAAAATGGACCTCTCTTCGATCAGTTGCTATTTGACAAGTGCTTGGACTACATAATTGCCTTATCATGGTTAGTGCCTCATTTGTGTTACCAGAAAGATACAACCAAGTTTACCGGCTTAATGATCTTACTCTTGTGTTATTGCAGCACTCCTCCTAGGGTTTATCGACAGATTGCCTCGTTGATGGGACTTCAACTTGTCACGTCCTTCATAAATGTTGCTAAAATGCTTGGTTCACAGAGGGAAACCACTCAGAGACAGTTGAATGCTGAAAAAAAGAAGAATGCTGAAGGACCTCGCGTGGAATCACTTACAAAGAGGCTTTCGATGACTCATGAAAAGATTACTGCAATGGAAGAGATGATGCGTAAAATTTTTACCGGGTACAATTCTATTGTTATAAATGGGTGACGGGTCCACTACTCTTGCTTAGAAGTTAGCGTGATTGGAACTTGTAAACTGTCTACCTATGCAGGTTATTTGTACATCGTTATAGGGACATTGATCCAGATATCCGAATGTCATGCATAGAGGCTCTTGGCGTGTGGGTACTGTCATATCCCTCACTGTTCTTGCAGGATTTGTATTTGAAATACCTTGGATGGACACTGAATGACAAAGTGAGTTTCTTACTGTTACTCTAGGCGTACAAGGTTCATCATCCTTGTGCTGAACATCTAATACCTGTATTTACCTGCATTTGCAGAGTGCTGGTGTAAGGAAAGCTTCTGTACTAGCTTTGCAAAATCTGTATGAAGTGGACGATAATGTGCCGTCTCTTAACCTTTTCACCGATAGATTTTACAAACGGATGATTGATCTTGCTGATGACATTGATATTTCTGTGGCTGTATGTGCAATAGGGCTTGTCAAACAACTATTAAGGTACCTATTGATGACTTCAATGATTTCTGTACTCTTATAGAGCTGTTATACAACATCCTAACCTTCCCTCCCACAATGGTATTTGTAGACATCAACTTGTGCCAGAAGATGAGCTCGGTTCTTTATATGATCTGCTGATTGATGAACCGCCAGAAATCCGACATGCGATCGGCGAACTAGTACATGATCATTTGATTGCTATGAAGTTTCATGATTCAAAGTCTCAATCCACAGGTCATTTCGACGCTTCTTTTATACACATCAATGTTTGAATGATCAGTTAGTCATTACTGCATGAGAATTGCCTGTGTTCATTCATTATTCTATTAATTGTCTTGTGCTAACAGCTTGGATAAACTTGAGAAGCTGATTCAGGGTATGCATGTTGCGATTGCTGTTTGCTAAGATTAATTAGAATTTTGAATTTTCTTTTGGAAGTCAATATTGATAAACGTAAATCTTCATAATCTAATAACTATATGTAATGCAGAAATAATTCCACAGGAAGGTTAACAAAATAATTCGAAAGGAACGTCCACGTGGCAATTTTTTTAGTCGGAATTACTCAAGGGTATGTCGTCTGTGGAAAAATGGAGGTCTAAAGATTAATGCTCTGACATTAACAAGAAGTGAGGGGTTGAGTTGTTCGGTAACATTGTCGTGAATACATAATTTGGAAAAACGAAAGTGCTTTTAGTTCTCTTGTCAGCAAAACAAGTACACCAATAAAGAAGTAAAGAACTGAAAAATCCGAGTTGAAAAGGAAGTACCTAGGAGAAGTAGAGACAGAAAAATCCACTACCTAACAGTGGTTAAAGGTTTAGCTAATTACTTATGGCAGAGCATTTTTCTTTTTTTTGAAGAGGCAAAGGTGACTCGAACCCCCAACCTATTGGTTAAAGGTTTAGCTAATTACTTATAGCAGAGCATATTTATGTAAGTGGCCAGGGCCATAAGGCCTGCAAATGAAACTAGAGTTGACACACCTAAGAATTTTCCTAGTTTTACTTGATTACTCCTAACTACAGCAGGAGTTTGTCTTAATGCCTAATGCCTACTTTTTATTTGTTCTCTTTGCAGGCAGCGAAAATGATTCTCCAGAGGCTCATATCAACAGGATGTTGCAGATATTGAAAGAATTTTCAACAGATCCCATTCTAAGCTTATATGTGATAGACGATGTGTGGGATTACATGAGCTCCATGAAAGTATGTACTTATCACTAAAGCAAATGATTCTATTTGATTTTTATATCCTTCAAATGATTGTAGTCTTAGTAGAGGGTTCAAGGAGATTATAACATTATTCTTAGCTATCTTGTACCCGTGAGCATATGTTTCTTCCCATTTTTGACAGGGCAAGATCTTAGATAATACGAAATGAAAAGGTATACTCTATAACCCAGCACAAAACTCTATTAGTCTCTCCTGGCTGCTGGGATTGGGACTTAATAATTTCACCAGAACTAATTTTTCAAAAAGAATAATAAGAAAAGAAGATTCTGTTATGAGCACAAGGATTCTTGGGTATCATCCATGTGCTTATACTGTGTATGTACTTGTTTTCGTCCATGGCGGCCATATTATTTAATGTGCTTGCTACTAGACATAGTCATATGTGTTGTGCAATAATTAGTCTTGATTACTTCTATTCAGTTTCGTTTTGATATTCTCCATTGCCTTGGAGTCTAATGGTTTTCATATTTATGTCTACCGCCATTCAACCGTTATGTAGTACATAGACCAATACATTAACATCTGCATTAGTCGAATGGATACCAGTTTCGTGGAGTATTGCGAGATGGGTGTATAATGTTTTCAGAGTCTGGCTGAGCCACTGAGACCTGAAATTCATATATTCACTGAAGGAGATTGTGTGATGTGCAGGACTGGAAGTGCATCATTCGTATGCTTCTTGAGGATAACCCCTTGGCTGAGCTTAATGATGTCGATTCAACTAACTTATGCAGGCTTCTCTCTGCATCTGTTAAGAAGGCAGTTGGAGAAAGGATTGTACCTGCAGTCCATACCAGGATCCAAAATCACTCTAAAGGTCTAAAGGTCAGTAAGATTTGCAATTGCAAGCATTTTTTTCTGTTAGGCATCATCCTTTACTTTCTTTTTTGACTGTATTTTGCCTTTAATCCTGATGCTTTCATTGTCTGGTTAGATGCATTTGATGATTCTTGAGGCATAATTATCTTTACATGATACAGAGAGATCAAATTAAATAATTACCGTTTTATTTTCTAAAATTGCCAGGAGACGTTTGAAACCAACAGGCAAAACGTTACGGTTGCTATGATGAAGACTTATCCTCAGCTTCTACGTAAATTTATGTCTGATAAAGACAAAGTAGCTCCTCTTGTCGAGATCATTGTTCACACAAATCTTCAACTCTATTCTCTCAAGAGACAAGAGCAGGTTCAATTCCATCTTATTCACTGGGACTAATCAACTTCTCCAGGAATGCAGCCACAATTAATTTCTTTTCCTCATTTGTCTAATTACTTTTTTCCAGAATTTTAAAGCTCTTCTTCAACTTACGCGAGAGGCCTTTTTTAAGCATGGGGAGAAGGATGCTCTAAGATCATGCGTGAAAGCAGTGAAGTTTTGTGCCTCTGAGAGCCAAGGAGAGTTGCAAGACTTTGCAAAAAGTCAAGTCAAAGGTCTACAGGATGAGCTGATCGATAAGTTAACATCTGCAATAAAAGATGTTGTGGTATAAACTTTTTCTCTTATTGAATACTGTACTGTATATGCTATTTGAAGCTAGGATTGCTAATGTATTTGTTTTGCAGAATGGAGATGATGAATACTCGCTCCTTGTAAATCTGAAAAGATTGTATGAACTTCACTTATCATATGAAGTTCCTCTTGGAAGTTTGTTTCAAAGTTTTGTTAACATTATTGAGAGGTTCAGAAACGTAGATGATGAGGTGTGTATTCTTTCGTAGTAGTATTTGTAGAGTCAGCTGTTACTTTTATTGCTTGAAATTAAGATCCACTCATAATTCCAGGTTGTTACTTTTCTTCTCCTCAATATGTTTCTGCATATATCCTGGAGCCTGCATTCTGCTTTACACAGTGAAACAGTTTATGAGGAATCCTTAGTTTCGCTGTTAGAGAAACGTGATGTGTTGTTGAAACAACTTGATTACATTCTTCTAAATCCATCCCAGACTAAAAATCTGCTGGCATATAGGGTAAGTAGATTGTTCTTAACCGTACTTATCAGGTTTATTTTATTGCTTTTCTTTTTTGTTGAGTGCTACGACAAGCTTCTGACATGGAGTTGATGCTTGGTTATATGGTTATTGTTGCAGGCGAGCAGCATCCTTTCAGATCTTTGGTGTTTATTCAAGAAGACAAAATTTACTTTTACAAAACTGGAAAGGCTAGGGTACACCCCAGAAGAATCAACCGTCGAAAAGTACTGGAAAATGTGTGAACCATTACTGATTGCTTCAGGTTAGTAATGGCATGTCTCTTAATCCGTTTCATTAGCTGCAGACTATTCATTTATCCACAGGTAGTTGCTGCATGGATAATTATTAATTGGATCTTAGTGTAGCAACTAGCAAGTAATTGACCAAACAAATGCTCAAATCTTTGGATCCTATGTCGTGACTCGTGATTCATATCTGTAAAGTGACAGCCAAGAGTTAGGAAATGGAAAACTGGAAAGAAATGGAGTTAGGACTTAGGACTGCTACAATCTGACTAGAATTATGTTCCGTTCCGTCTAGCTGTCTGGCATGATATCTTACGGATCTATCACTCTAGCATTATTATACTCCTGAATAGAAGGCATTCTATGGCTTTACAAGAGCTCTTAGACCAAGTGAAAAGTATTCATATTTCGGGATCAGTTTTGTACTTCTCATCTGCCTAGTATTACTATCACATAAAAATGTGGAAATCAAGATGACTTGAAGAGCTGCTTGGTGAACTAGATTATGGAGAAGCCAAATCATGTCCTCATCCCTGCTTCATTTTTTTGCTTTGTGCTTCATATGGAGTATCCCATTCCCAACGTATTCCGCTGATAGGGTAGATGTTGTATCACTGCTGACTGCCCTATGTACAACAGAACTTACTTGCGGTGCCCTGGATGTCTCGTTGTCTTTTGCGACTTTTGGAACATGTATTTACTTAATGTGAGCTCATTCTTATTCTTGTTAATCACTCTTCGCAGATAATGGAGATGAAGAAGATGGAAATGCAGAATACATACAGGAGAATAATCCAGTTGCTGTAATGTTTGGTATGACCAAATTAGTGGCTACTGGTTCAGTTCCTAAGGTAGCTGTTTTGCTCAAAATTTCCTACCTTTAGTGAATGCCTTAAATTGTAGTCCCTGGTTATATTGTCTTTGTCTGAATGACGTATGGTGGCTACATTGTGTTGTTATTGCAGGATTACCTTTTCCCGGAGATCATTTCTCATCTGGAGATGTACAGCACAAGTGTCGCTGAGATTGTTAAGCATCTACTCACTGATTTTAAGAAAAAAGGAGATATTTCAAATCTTCTCTTAGAAGCACTGAAAAAGGTAATTGTTACAGTACTTCAAATTTGTGTGTATTTATTTTTTATTTTTGTGTCAGTTTAGGGGTGTGATTTTTAATTTGCTGAGAGGGCAACGAGGCCCAAATTTATGATTCTGATTTTTTCTGAAGGTCGTGTATTTCAGTTCAGAAGAGATCAATTTTAGATGCATTACCTGATTACCAGAGTATGGGCATCATAGATCTCTTTCCGTTCTTGATGAATTTCTAACAAAGAATCTCCTTTCTGAGTAGGCGCACCAAAGGCATCTTGTAGTACTTTCCTCTGGCAATGATGAATCATTGTCAAGTAAGTCATTTCAGGAATGTAAAGATCTTGCTACTCGCTTATCTGGGTCCTATGTTGGTGCCGCTCGCAACAAATACAGATCTGAAATCTTGAATATCGTCAAAGAGGGTATAGAGTATGCATTTTCAGATGCTCCAAGGCAGCTGTCATTCCTGGATGGTGTTGTTCTGCCTTTTGTGTCCAAACTTCATGCACAGGACATAGTTGACATGTAAGAGTTACTAGTCCCATACACTTTCATTAGTAACGTGACGGGTCAACGTGTGGATATTCTTTCTCTGGCCATAAGCAACAGCTATTGTTTTTATTATATACTAGTCAATCCCTTCTTTGCGTCATTGCATAAAGTGGAAGATGGTGGTCCTGTTCTTGGTTGGGGGTCAACTGGAAATAGGTTCTCTTTTAGTATAGCTCTCTAGGCTATGTACATCCAATCCCCCCCCAACCACCACCACCACCACCCTGCTTGTTGCAGGAGCCTCTCTAAAGGCACTTGGGAACAATTTGTGGACTTCTGGTGATGACAATTACTTGACGATATAAAAGTAGAACGAGTTAGGCAGCAGTTATTTGTTGCTTTGTGTGCTTATTGTGTCGACGAAAAAATTTAACGGTCTATTTTCCATTTTATTGATACTAGTATGAAAGGAGTTGAGAAGAGAACTGAAAATGTGAACACGGATGAAGATCCCAGTGGTTGGCGGGCCTACCACAAGTTCCTGGATACCCTTCGCGACAAGTATGTGAAAAACGAAGTCCCAAAAGGTACTCCCACATTCCCCATTATTTGTAGTCACTCTGTTCTTACCTTGTCCTTGCTTACCTAAAATGTTCTGTTCTTGCATTTGACTTGATGTATATTTTCTCCCCCTTGGTGGTGGTTCTTTTCATGTTTTTGTGGGCCACCAGGTACCTAGTGTACTTACAAAGGATGGTAACGAACCAAGACCTCATTCACCAGTTATCATATGTGGAACCTCATTTAGCCCATACCCACTTAACGAAGCAACAAAGATGTTTTTATCATATATTCCTTCCATCCCAATTTGATAGGACCACTTTTCCATGAATGTGCATTGCTAATTGTAGACTCATTTCACTATCTTGTGCATAACTTTGTCTTTTCTTTGACGTCCAAGCCAGTTAAATGCCAGATCCGGTTTCCTTCTTAGTGAAGGCCTGTGTTGGCTCCATTTCGATGTTGTAAAGTCCTATTATGACCTGTCTAAAAAAATTATGGTTAGTTTTCTGGTATCCCAGAATTATGTAGTTTATATAACTCCCCTAATTAAGGGCGACGGCATTGGCACAACAATAAGTTGATCCATTGTCGCCGACCTTGGTTCAGGTTGTGGAATTAGCCTCTAGGCCCTTTAGCCCTTTCCACACCGCACTTAGCCGGAGAGTGCTTCATGCAGGAGCTTTTGTTTAGTTTTACCCCTTCACCTGAACTACTTAAACATCAAATGTAAATTCCAAAGTTCTTTTATTATCGTTTCTCAACTATGAAGAGCCAAACATCTGTATCAGTTTCAGAATGGAGTATTTGCAAGATCAGATTTTCATTTTTGTATGTCTGCAACCTGTTGGGCTCGGTGTCATGTGTTATACGGAAAACTGTTCTTGTTTCCACAAAATCTCACACTACCTCTGCTTTAATGTTTTAGAGGGTAAAGAAAGACAGTCCAGTAAGCGCTCTGGTCCTCCACGTAAGAAGCGAAATCTGCAGGGCAAAAAGCTTTTTGATGACCAAAGTTCGAGTGAAGAGGACTCCATCAGTGGTTCTGACCAAGATCCTGGAACTGATGAAGAAAAGCAAGAAGAGGATGAAGAGGACCTGCCATTGATACATTCACTTCGAGCCTCATCTAAGTTAAGATCAATAAAGGTGTCTAGGGATGACAAGCGAGCCCCAACAAAAACAGTGGACTCTGGTAGAGCAACAGATGATCTATCAACGCCACAAACTTCAGGTACAGTACATATCCCGCCTTTCGGCACATATTTTTACCTGTGCCGGATCATGAATTTGCACTGCAGTACTGAACTTTAAAGCATTAGTTAATATCAGGAAATTGTTATATATGGTAGAACAGTTCATGATCATTTGAGAATTGTGATTACAGCAGATACCAGCAAGAGTATTTTCGAGTTATGATCCTCTTACCCCTACTCCCTCACCATCTTGCTGTAGTTAAAGTTGATGATATCATACATATCAAAAGTGTTCTGTTACACATAGTATCTGAAGCATTCCACTTATTGATGCAGGGGCTTCTAGTTGATCATCGAATAATGAAAAGAGAGGTCAGTCACTGGAACAGCAGGATTGGTGGTTGCCTTAAGCCATAAATCTCGCGAAATATAACATATTTATAAATCAGTATAGCTTAACAGGTGCCTTCAAAATGTAGGTTCGGCTCTGCAACTTTTGTAAATTGTATTCGTGGATTACAGTGCCCAACTGCCCATGTACTTCACTTGTGAAAGTTGTGTTGTAGAAAGAAAGTAGTAGTTTTGTCTCTCGCCTGGCTCTTTTCTCCCCCTCCCCCTCCCAGTACTGAATAATCTCGTTGCCTTGGATTGCATCTAATTCTAATGTATAGCTTGTGTGACCAACTGACCATAACCTTCTCACTCCGTATTTAAGGCTTTCGTAATTTCAAACAATCGAAGTAGTACGCAACATTAGAGAAAATTTATGGTAAGAGTGGTAGTACTAGTAGCTACTACTAAGTGATAGGTACTGTTGTATTATAACATATGAAATGAAGATGTAATCAAACAAGAAACTTCATACACCGGTTTTTGAAGGGCATGAAATATGGATTGCAAACAAAACCGGGAGATGTTAAAATAGTTGCTACTGTCAATAGCAGAACAACTAGATCAAGCAAGCAAATCTCTTCATCCTTTTGGAGTGATTCACACTATTCGACAATCTAGGTAGTTTCGAACTTCACCTTAATTTACAGTCATTGGCAGAATTAGGAGCAGTAATCTTCTGAGAGCATCTCCCCTTTCAAAAGAATGTGGACCTCTGAGATT
>JAYMSL010004044.1:0-11589 GCA_036897195.1 Plantago coronopus | reverse complement strand
TGGCTGGATTTACGTCCAAATATGCCCAAAATCCATCGAAAACACGAACTCACCTAAAAACATGACGCAAAACGAAAACATGCAAAAACAATGCAAAACAAGACTAATGTGGGGACAAACCCGCGTTAATGTTAGTGAAAAAGAGACGTTTAGGGTGTACTAAAATGTTGTCATCAATTCTGAAGCCTAGCTACCACTTCCCAGCTTGGACAAAACATCTGTAACATTATTTCCTTCTTGGTAGATAAAGTGCACTTGCCAGTCTATGAATATGCTACATGAACTGAATAGTTCCTGGAGAAGGGCCTGATGTTTTCATGCCGCTGCTTGAAGCCTATTCAAAGCATTGAAAGCATACTTAGAATCAGTCTTAATAATAGCATGAGTAAGGTTTAGGATGTGAGCCTGAGTGATAGCTTGCTTTATAGCGAACAAATCGTATTATCAGTTTTTTTTAATGAACCGATCTAATATATTAAAAAGACAAAATAGCAAAGTTACAAGAAACCTAAAAGAAAGGAACGACAAACCCACATGCGGGCAAATAAACCCGTGCAAGGGTAAAAAGAAACTAAATAGTAAAATGCACCAGTCTAAACTAGAATCAATCACTAAAGCTATCAGGAGCTGTTAGGATCATCCAGAAGGTCCGTCCAAGATCGGTTAGCTACGGCATGCATAGCTAACATCGCCTTGGACAGTGGCGTTAAACTAGCACCAGGGACCTCATCTGGAGGACGAGTGCGCTGCTGTCGAGCACGTGTAATGTCTAGGAAATTCTGAATTCCCGGGTCGCGAGTATCAGAAGCCTGGGAAGGAGCTAGAATAAATTGTCCTTGATGATTTTCTACGATGCATCCAATGTTTGCTGGACCTGGATTCCCTAGACTAGACCCTCCAATACACAAACAACTAAATTGAAAAGGAAGTTGAGTCCATTTGCACCACAAAACTTCAGTTCAGCTCTCTTTTGTAGGGAAAGCAGCATTAATATCAGACATAACATGCATGAGTTGCTTCATCAAATTATTTTGGTTTATGCTTTGCTGTTGAAAAAGACATTTGTTTCTAGCCGACCAAATGATCCATGACAGCATAATTCTTTCGATTTGCAAGAGAGAATTTAGAGGTTGATTAAAAGTGATAAAGGCAGTTATATTACTCCTTAGAACAAAAGACTTATGATATAAGCTTTTATGAGACAAATGCCTTTTACTATTTATTAGACTAACCTTTTTAGGATTTTAATGATGATACGTTTTAGTAGCAGGCTGATAACCCCTAATACTAAGCTTACTCAGCTTAAGTCTGTAAAGGTGGTATCTAGTCATTTTATTTGTCTAAGTCTGTTTGTATTGTATCAAGTTTAGGTTTGTTTTACAGGCTGATGTTTTCATTAGGCTGAAGGCTGAAGTTTGGACTTTCCAGACCGATATAGAAGATACATCAGGCTGAGGCAAGACTGGTTGTCAGCCTGAAGATGGTCCTGCAAGCTGAGTTCAAGTATTGTCTATTCAGACTTTACAAAGTTTCGTAAGACTGACTTCAGATGTAAGGCTGTGAAGATTGGACATGATTCCGGGCCGATCTTCGTGGTGGGTGACTAACCTGACAACATAGCACCAGTCGGCCCGCACAACTTACCAAAAGTTGTTGAAGCTACTCAACAACATCACATCAAGCCAAAAGGTTGTCAGAAGTTCAAAAGGCTTGAGTATTCAATGTGTCCAACGTTCATTTTATGTGTCTACTGACTACTGTTGAATCTCTTCCTATAAATACCTCCTCCTGCCCATTGAAGAAGTGTTGGAATTTCTCACACTCAGAAAGCATTCAAGCATTCAAATATCCAGAGCTAAGTTCATCACCAGATCCAAAACTTAGCTTCAGATATTAGCTGAAGAGAAATTTTCCAATCCTTGTAACCGTTCTATTTTCTCACCAAGAAGAACAACAACCAAATCAACTATACTACCAAGTTTGGTGTATAAAACAACAAAGTATCTTCCTCTGTTGGAAGTGAAAAGTTGTGAGAACTTTTGAGAGTATTCAGTTTGAAGGATTGAAGAACTCTTAAGGAGAGTACTGACTAGCCTCTAAGTTTATTGTGGTGAAATTGTTCAAAGGTTACTTGAGGTGTATCATAGGTTTTGCTTGTAATTCCTTGAGAGGATTGTATCTGTTGTTGTAAAAACTCCTACAAGGGATAGTGAATTCGTTTTGGTCTATTCTAGATCCTAGGGAGCGCTTGAAATCTACTGATCTTTCTATCTAGTGTCTACAGGAAATGATAATCATGTCTCACGGTGCTAGTAGCTTACCTCAGCTTGATGTCACTCAGTATGAGTATTGGAGTTTCCTTGTGTACTCTAATATTCGTGCTATATGTGGAACTGATACTGACCAGATCCTCTACCATGGTCCTGTAGTCCCTAAAACCAAAACTCTTAAAGGTGCTCCACAAGAGCCACTAGTTGAAGGTGAAACTTTGATCGAGAGAGGTGAACGGGAGGTTCGCAATCGTGATGCTGCCACGCGTCAAATGGTTGTATGGGAACCTAAGGACCCTGATGATTACACTGGTGAAGACAGACGGAGAAGTGGTCTTGATGGTGTTATATTCCACAACATCATTCAAACTGTGCCTAGAGGACTTCAGGTCAAGCTGAGAAACTGCAAAACTTCATGTGAACTTTGGAAGGTAGATAAGGAAATTTGTGAAGGTTCTTCCATGACCAAGAGTAACAAGATTGATGCTGCTAAGCTGAAGTTTACTTTATTCAAGCAGAGACAAAATGAATCAATGGAGTCTTTGGACTTGAGATTTGCTGAAATACTCAATGAGCTGGAGTCTTTGGGTGTCAGCATGGCTTTTGATGAAAGTGATAAGGTTCTTGCCATTATCATGAGCTTAAATGATCAGTGGACCATGCACACGGAATCATATCAGACTGTCAATGCTCAAAATTTTGTTAGCTACAAGGACATGCTGGAAACATTGAAAAATGTTGAAAGTGAGAAACAGATAAATGCACCTCAGGCTGAGGTGAGTAATTTTGAACAACTGGTCCTGGCAGTTGTTCAGCCTAAGAAGAACAAGGAGAAATATTTGAAGCCTGCCAAGG
Source organism: Plantago coronopus (assembly GCA_036897195.1). NCBI lineage: Eukaryota > Viridiplantae > Streptophyta > Magnoliopsida > Lamiales > Plantaginaceae > Plantago > Plantago coronopus. Next base: position 8,464 of record JAYMSL010004044.1, on the reverse strand, counting down.
AAGCTCAGCCTACCACATATGGCCAATCCTTAGACCAACTTGCTGAAATTGAAGACATGTTAGAGGAGAGATGGCTCTAGTGATGAAAAACATGAACATGTTCATGAAGAAGAGTTTCAAAGGAGGAAAATATCAGGCTGACATACGCGGAGATGGTGGTAACAAGGACAAGGTTGAGAGGAAGAATTCCAATCAGACTGACAGCGAAGATGACAGCGATCAGCCTTAGGAGAAATCTAAGTCAGGCTACTACAAGTCAAAGATGCTTTGCTTTCAGTGTGCAAAGCCAGGACACTTCAAAGCTGATTGTCCTGACCTTACCAGACATGGTGATAAGAAACATGATGAGAAGTACAGAAGAAGATAAAGACGTGAGAGGAAAGCTCTCATTGCTGATCAAGAAGCTGAGATCTGAGATAAGATCAAACAGTTGAAGAAAATCAAAGCCTTCGTTCTTGAGAATGAAACTTCAAGTGATTCAGACTCCGATAGTCTGAGTGATGAACTTGATGAGAGCGCGATGATCTGCGACGAAGGACACTCTGATTCTGAAGAAATTATGTGTCTTATGGCACATGAGATTAATGAGGTAACAAAATCTAACTTTTCTTATTCTAAGAGTGATGATGATACCGATTCATCCATTGATGTGGATGATGAGGATGTTTTTAGAAGGATGCAACTTTCAAATTACAAATTTTGTGAAAACCTCAAGACTGCCAATGATCTATTGGAAAAGTCAAACATGTTGACAAAATTGTGTGACGCATTGTTTTCTCAAGTATCGAAAGCTGAGAGTGCCAAGGCAACAACTCAAGCTGACCTTGAGAATTTTAAAATTCTTTATGAAAACCAGCAATTTGAGATACTTGAGTTTGCCAAGATCTCTGAGGCACATGTGCTTGGAAGAGCCAGCTGGGCTGAAAAGCTTGAGCGGGCTGACAGGCTGATTGCAAGTCAGATTGAGGATATAACAAATCACAGGCTGAAGACTCAAGCCTTTGATAGGTCCAAGACTATCATTGAAAACATGGCTCAGACCATGAGACCTTCTTATGACAGAGCAGGACTTGGACTCGATGATTCATATCAGGCTGAGTCAACAGTTCCATTGAAAGTTGCATCAGTTCCATGTTCTTATAGAGGAAATGATAAGACTCTTTCTCAAAAGAACACAACCAAAAAGAACAATGGAAAGGGTAAGTCTAAGGCTGTTAGCTCCCCCAGGGATATTCATGAGTCTAGTAAGAATGTTGAATTGAGGGGGAACCATGCTAGATTGCCAAAGGCATAGCCCAAGAAAAGTGGCAATGTACATAATAAGAATAAGAGTTCAAAAGGCTCATCTAAGGTCACTCGAGAAGACTAGCATTTCATTCCTAAAAATCTCAAAGTGCTAGGAAAGCACGAGAAAGTCAGGCTGGCATAGTCATCAGGCCAAAAGCCTAAGGATGACTCAGCCACACAGACTGGAATGAAGCCTCAGGCAGAAAAAGGCAAAACAACTCAGGCTGCGAGACCTCATGGTCCTTCGGCTGGAAAGCAACGAGCAAATTGGACTGCCAAGTCTCAATCTAACAAGTGCAACACAGCTCAGCCTGACAAGAGAAAACCACATTAAACCCATGAAAATCCTCCACATATTTTGAGGCGTAGCGTGGCTAGTTCTTCTATTCATGTTTCAACCTGTGCTCCGAAGGCTCAGCCTGAGAAGCAAGGGATTGCTAAGGCCAACACTAAGAAAGTTAGTGTCAGGCTGATGTGGGTTCCAACATGTGTTATCCTCAGGCTAGGACCCACCCCCAAGTGGGTACCTAGTTTCTCTAACATTGCAACATTGCAAAATTTTACAGGAGGATGGCGATGTTGCACGTCAAGGGAAGTGGTACTTTGACAGCGGGTGCACAACACACATGACTGGAGACAAGAGTTTGCTGAGCAATTACCAAGTCAAGAAAGGACCAAAGATCAGATTTGTAGGATGTGGTGATGTCTTGTTGGGAAAGCTCAGACTGACAAATGTACTTCATGTTTTAGGTTTGGCTTAAAATCTGATTAGTCAAGGTCAACTTGCTGACAGAGGATACCACATGGTGTCAAGATCAAAGACTTGTGAGCTGATCATTGAAGAGACTGATGAAGTTGAGATGAGAGGTCTGCGCAAGGGCCAAGGTAGTCTCTACAGAGCTCTTTGTTATGATGTCGAGGTCTTCTTAGTAGGCCAAGGAGACATAAATGAATAGAGCTGGCTTTGGCACAAAAGATTTGGCCATCTCAACTTTAAGTCAATGAAGTCTTTGGTGAAACAAGAAATGGTGACGGCGTACCCCACCTGAAGTTTAGACAAGACAGCTTGTGTGGTTCTTGTCAAAAGGGGAAGCAAGCAAAGAGTGCCTTCAAGGCCAAGACATATCAGTCCATGTATGATATTCTCCAGCTTTTGCGCATGGATCTCTTTGAGTCTTCCAAGCTCAGCATAGGAGGATGTAAGTATGGTCTTGTTGTGGTTGATGATTTATCTAGATTTACCTGGGTCTTAATTCTCAGGACAAAAGATCAAACGAAAGATCAATTGATCAAGCTGATATCCAAGATAGAGTTGGAAAGTGGAAAGAAAGTCAAGATGATTTGATCAGACCGAGGGACATAATTCTTGAATCAGGGTATGACGGAATTCTATGAAGGAAAGAGAATCATCCATCAAACATCAGTTGCAAGGACTCCACAACAAAATGGTGTGACTGAAAGAAAGAATCGAACTTTGAAAGAGGCTGAATGGGCTATACTAGATGAATCATCCCTAGTTGAAGGCTACTGAGCTGAGGCAGTGAACATAGCCTGCTATGTGCAAAATCGAGTATCAGTGAACAAACTTCGCCAGAAAACACCTTATGAGTTATTCTATGAAAGGAAACCAAATGTGGGTCATTTTCACATTTTTGGATGCAAGTGCTATGTCAGCAACAATGGGAGGGAAAGACTCATTACTTTCCAAGCTAAGGCTGATGAGGCGGTATTTCTTGGTTACTCTAAGTCCAGTAAAGCTTTTAAAGTTTTTAATAAGAGAACCTTGAAATTTGATGAGTCTATACATGTTGAATTTTCAGAAACTCGGGCTGACTTTAAAGAACAAAATTCGGAGCAGCTTGGGAAGACACTTGCTTATCTATTATGACCATTATTTGTGCAATAAATTTGGGAAGAAGAAATTCACACTGACAATGCAGGTACAAGTCAACCTCAAGCTGATATGGATCAGGCTGTCAGGCAACCTGAGATCCCTCCGGCGGATGTACGGTGTACCAGCTCAGACTGAAATACCCCCGGACGTTCCACCTCATACTGGAACTCCACCACAGACTGACATTCCAATCGATGACGTATAATCCCAACCACATACTGATGATTTTGCAACACCAAGTTGCCCAACGACAAGAAAGCAACTTGTTTACAAGTGGCTACGCGATCATACAGGCGATGCAGTGATTGACAATCCGAAAGACCAACCAAAACAATGCGAGCAACTCGTGAGGAAGCTTTGTTTGGGTGTCTTGTGTCTCAGGTTGAGCCAAAGAAGGTTGAGGAAGCTATTGAGATTGAGGATTGGATGCTTGCAATGCAAGAAGAACTGGAGCAGTTTGAGAGGAATAAAGTTTTGGAGTTGGTGAAGAGACCACAACACCAAAATGTTATTGGAACCAAAGATCAGGCTGGTAGCTAAAGGATATTCTCAGAGTGAAGGGATTGATTTTGATGAGTTCTACGCGCCAGTAGCACGATTAGAGGCAATCATGTTGTTCCTTGCATTTGCTTCATAGAAGAATTTCAAAGTATTCCAGATGGATTTGAAAAGTGCATTCTTAAATGGTGCCCTGTCTGAAGAAGTCTATGTTGAGCAGCCTCCAGGCTTTGTGGATGCAGAAAATAAAGATTCTGTCTACAGGCTGAAGAAAGCTCTTTATGGGCTGAAACAAGCTCCTCGAACTTGGTATGATACATTGTCTAAGTTCCTTGTTAACAATGGTTTCAAGAAAGGTGTGGTGGATAGAACTCTGTTCACCATTGAGCATGAAGGCAAGCTGCTCTTAGCACAGGTTTACGTTGATGATATAATCTTTGGATCTGAAGATGACATCCTGTGTGAAAAGTTCGCCAACGTGATGAAAGGTGAATTTGAAATGAGCATGATGGGTGAGATGACCTATTTTCTAGGCTTGTAGGTTAAACATCTCGAAGATGGAATCTTCATATGTCAATCCAAATGCCATGGACGTGGTTAAAAAGTTCAACCTTGAAGGTCACCATAAGGAAGTAAAAATTCCTTTACCTAGTGGCCTGGGGATGGGTTATGCTGTTGATGACAAGAGTGTTTCGGAGAGCAAGTATTGTAAGCTGATCGGGTCTTTACTTTATTTAACTGCTTCTCGACCTGATATTAAGTTTGATGTTTGATTATGTGCTCGTTATCAAGTCACTCCAATGAAGAGTCATTATCAGGCTGCTTTGCATATTTTAAAATATGTGAAGTCAACATTCAATGTTGGCCTGTGGTATCCAAGGGGCGGCGACTTAACATTACGAGGTTACTCTGATGCAGATTATGCAGGTGACACTCCAACAAGAAAGAGCACCTCTGGGACTTTAACATTCTTTGGTGATTGTTTGGTGTCTTGATATTCCAAGAAACAACGAACTGTGGCTCAACCCTCAACAGAGGCTGAGTACGTATCAGCTGGATTTCTTTGTGCGCAGACTTTATAGATGCAACAATTATTGAGTGACTATGGGCAGATCCAGAAGGGAACTCAGATGTTTGTTGACAACAAGAGTGCAATTGCATTGACAGAAAATACTATGTTCCACTCTAGAACCAAGCACATTGATATTAGACATCACTTCATTAGAGATCATGTTGAAAAGAAAGATATTAATATCATTTTTACTCCTATTGACTATCAGATTGCAGATATTCTTACCAAGTCTCTCTACCGAAGCAAAGGTTTTCTGACCTGAGAGCAGATCTTGGGCTGATGAACAATCCTAAGCTGACAGTAGAATATACAAGGTCCAAGAATTTGCAGCCTGATACATGTTCGAGTGAAGATAAGTCTGATAAAGAACCAGAGGGTAAGGCTCAGGGTGGAACAACTTCTCAGACTGAGAATGTTCGTTCCAAAAGAGGGCAGCCCAAGAAGGCTCAGCCCAGAAGGTCAAACCAAGACGGATCAGACCACGAAGAATTATGCTAAGAAAATTGAATTTTGGAGTCAGCCTGACCTACCCAAGTCAGCCTGTTGACAATCTTCAGTTTGACAAGTTAGATTGAGTCTTGCATATCAGCGTGTGTAAAAAGATAAGTGCTATTTTATTAATACTTTTGAAGGTCACCATAAGGAAGTAAAATGTTTGTTTTATGATTAATTTTACTATTTAATGAAAGTTATGATTTATAAATAATATAATATCATGTGGGTAACAGTAAATGTAAAATGTACCACGCAGGTATCCATAAACTAGAACTTGGAAACACGCTATGCGTGTTATTGCTGCATTTATTTAAAAATATATAGTATAAAGTTTTATTAAGTTAATTCCGTTCAAATAAAATAATTTGTTACAATTAATTTTATTTATCAATCAATAAGTAACACAAGGTCAATGCGCTTGTAGTTGAGTGGTCAAGACATCCATGATCGAAGACTCCAAGAGGTCAAGACATCCATGATCCAAGACTCCAAGAGGTCATGGGTTCGATCCCCAATGGGTGATATTTCTCCGAAATGAGTGATTATAAGTCTCCAACAATTGTTAGAAAAAAAATAGTTTGAGAATTTTAGTTGGGCATTTTAGTTAAGACTACTTAAGAAATTCTTTTATTTTTATTATTCATCTTTCGCAAAAACCCAATTTTCTTATATCTTATTTGCGAAACTTTATCTTAAGTTTACATGGGGTTTTCTATCGTCAGTCAGGGTGTCGCCCTGACTAACTTCAGTCACTTATTTTAAACCATTAGATTAATGATTGAATGGCCAAGATTGATTGACTTGCTACTTGTTGCTCTAACTGTCGCCGTGACTTGTTGCTAGTGTCGTTCTATGTCGCTTTAAAATAAGTATACAAAATAAAAATATCTTAAATATAAAAAATAGTAAATTTTATTTAAACTAAACAATAATATTTTTTTAAAAACATATATCATCAATTAGAAATCCTTATACTGATCGATTGAAACTCCTTACGACCACAACTTGAAGATCATCGGACAAGATCATCATCAAATATCAAAGCAGGAAGAAGCATAATTGAAATCTGGTTAGAATATCACAGATATCGAACTCCAATTGCAGGTCTCTTTGATTATCCGCTTCTCTTCTAATCGCTTGGCCAACGGCGGCAAACTACTCGGAGTCGCTTCTTCTCCTCCCAGACCAGAGAAGAACTCCACTTCGGATTACATGGTACATGTAATGTGCAAACCTAACTCAATCTTCCATTGTTAATCAATCCATTACAATAATTTCATACTGTTTTACAAAGCTTTGAATGTTATGATAAAACCAACCTACCAGGTGTTTGTGAAAATTTATCAACTACTTAAATCACAATTGTCAATGATTTCCTTCTTCTTCATTTTCAACTGTTGTATATAAGAAGCTAGGAAAAATTTAGTAAGTTTCATGCAATAAAGATTTAAAAGCAGAGGAGTTTTGCTCTAGCATTACAAATGCTAGACTGTTTGTTTTGGTGTACATATTCAGTGTATAAAAACAAAATGTAGTGATTAATTGATTTAGATTGTTTGTTTTGTGTAAATGAATGTTAATGTTCCACGTTCTGTTATCTGATGAGGTAACGGAGTATCAGCCTAATGATTGGATAGCCTGTGAATCAAGTTTTGTTTTCATGACATTTCTGTTAGTGGATTGAACTGGGAGTGTTTTGGTGCAGGAGAGACGACCAAGCTTCGGTGGGAAGGATCCTTAAAGCCCTTGAGGAGTCACATTGATCCTGACAAGGATGAACACCTGAAATGGATGAAACTACGTAAATTTTATTCAACTCGGGAACCTAGTGAGTCCTTACAATATTAAAGCTTGCCAAAAACATAAATCCTGACAATAAGGAAGGGAACTTGAAGAAGAAGGCAAAACTTATTAATCTCATTGAAGATTCCAACAGCAGTACGATTCAATGTCAAAAGAAGATTTGCATGTCAAAAGCCGCTGAAAGCTAGTAAAGAGAGAATCTTCATGCTTACAGTAGGAGAGATGTGCAACAGGTAAGCTTTACTATCTAGCATCCTTGAGTATATTATCCAATGCTTATCATTTCATCTGTTGTGTGGTCTTGCATTAGTGATTAGTGTATCATATGAAAAATCAATGTCTGGTTATTGAGTAGCACCAGTTGAAAGTCCATCGCAGTCACATGTATTAGCGAGTTGAATTGAATAACACGAGTTCACCATGATTATTATCCAATGAGAGTTGATTTTGGAAATTCCTATTGTGCGATTTGTTCCAGATAATGATGCTACTCAAGCTACTCATTTCTTTTTTTCCTGTTGCTAAGCTGCTTTCGACTCCTGTCAAGTGTTAATAACTTAATTGTGTATGTCTTAACTTGTTTCAATATGTCTACCCAAAAGTGAATCGATATTGGACCAATTATAATTTATAAGTAGAGCATGTTGGTATGAAGTTAAACTAATTTATCCCCGGTCTCGTATGTCTGATTCTTATGATTTAGATATTTCTATGTGTTTTTATAGTGCCTGCTCCTCCTTGTTTACCACAATTTTCATTGCATTCATTTCGATTTATCTTTTTTTCCTTCAGTAGCTTAATTTGTCTTTTGAACACTAAGCATTTTTTGCATTTACTTTACAAATGAGTATGCTTCTTTCTTCTATGCATTTTTGAACGGCTTAGCACAACCTTCTTATTCTTTGTGCTGAACTGCCTGAAGAGCATATTGTCTATGCTGCCAAGTGCCAATGGTATATACAAGTCAGCATCCGTTTGCTAACTTCCCATAGTTTAGTTTTGTATATTCTGCCAACGGTATACAAATACAAGTCAGTACCAGTTGTGCTGAACTGCCAATTTTTCCTAGTCTTCGCCGCCTGTGATTCTGTATGCTGTTAACTGATTTTTGTGTTCTCCTCTAGTTTTACTGAGATGGTCCAGTAGATTTGGTTATACCAATTAAGGTAGATGAATGTGCCCCTGGGAAATTTCCGGAGACTGTTTAACTTGTTGTGAATAGGATCCAAGATTCTTGGACATAAATAATTGAAGAGACAAAGCTCTAGGATGGGCAATTGAACCAGGAATGTGGGTATATTGCGCTGAAATAAGTTGATTGTGCTACAATAAATTGGTTGTGCTAAAATATATTGATTGCGCCAAAATGTAGCATACGCCTTAAGAATCTGCGTGAAATTCTTTGGTCACTTATC
>JAYMSL010004043.1:0-11589 GCA_036897195.1 Plantago coronopus | reverse complement strand
CCTTTGTGCAAAGTGAAAATCCGGAAAAGAATATGGGGGAGTTTGGACCAAAAAAAAGATGATGGGGTAAATTCAAAAACGTGTAATAGTTTTAGGGGGGAAAAAAGTTATCTAAAAATAAAATTTCTTATGTAAAATTATATAATTATAATTATTTTTAAAAAAATCATATTAAATTTGTTGATTAGAATTCCCTAATTATATAACATTCATACTTATTTATTAATCTTGCCAGTATAGTTTTATTTAAAAATATTTAATTTTTTATTGAGAAAATTAATTAAATTTTGTATTTAATTAACAAGTAGCAAGTTAGAGCAACAGAGAGCAACACCATATGTGATGCATCGACAGTTTCACTGAAGTTGGCAACAAACTGACTGAAATTAGTCAGGACGACACCTTGACTGACGATATAAAACCCGTACTAACACCGAGGAGGAAAGAAAGTTAGAAAGTGAAACGTAGGGAGGGAGTATAAAAAAATGTTGATGGAGGAGGTTGAATTTGTTTATGTTGGAGTATAATTGCAATGATAACTGCTGTCGTTCATTGTTGCAACTTGCATGATTCTATATTTTGCAGCCACTAGATGCAAAACGCAATGAATTATTTCAATTGATCATGTTCCTGATAATGTTGGATACCGTGTGAGGATTACCGAAACATCTCTCTATCTCTATCTATTCTAAGCAGATATAAGTAAAGTTAGTTCACAGTTCCACCCAAAAATCTCGCTACTTCTTTTTCTTCTATTAACTGCTCTCCTTCATACACTAAATATAGGTTTCCCATCCAAAAATCTCACAATTTTTTTTTTCTTACAATTTATCTGTTTTACTAAATTTAGCACTTCTATCTATGTTAGATATCCAAAATTTTCTTACCCAAAACTTTCTCTTTAAGTCCTTACGGAGTAACCTTAACCACTTCTACTATGTTTTTTCAATCAAGTGGGATTGTGGTAGTATATATATATATATAGTACAAGTGGGATAAGAATGTTTGATTTAAAAGTAATAAAAGGTTTCCTGTTTTACACATGGGGCTGAATTGAGCAAACTCCTGAAATATAAAGATGGGCTGAATTAAGCGGACGGATGGAGCATTAATTAAAAATATATATCTCGTGGCTCCGCATGTACGTACGTCACTAATCTTTACAAATGAAATTCTGCTACCAGCCTACCATGCATGACAGTGGTAAATTATTGACATAGGCAGGCAGACAGACCACTATAAATAACGAGGATTCTCTCCGTTACGTTGCACAGAATCATAAAGCAGTCTATATAGTAGTACAAAACTGTACACGTAATCAAACTGCTGCCTCGCTTTGCCGCTTCTAAAAAAAATTAAACTGCTGCCTCGCTTTGCCGCTTCAAAAAAAAATTAAACTGCTGCCTGAGAATGGTTACTTCAGGTAGCTGTAGCACTGGTGTTGTAGCTGCTGTTGATGCATCAATCAATAGCTTCAAGAACTCTCGGCCACCCGTGGTCACATTTAGCCCCAGTATGTGGTCTGATACTTTCAGCTCGCATTCCGTCGACCAACAGGTATGTTGCACCACGTTCTTTTAAAGTTATAATCAATGTTATGAATGAGAATTCGTTCGCACAGTCTATTTCTACGAATTGAGTAGAGAATTAAGTTGCGTTGGTCACTAGTTACAGGAGAAGTGCACAGAGGCCATTGACAGCTTGAAGGAAGAAGCTGCAAAGATGCTGCTAACAAGTGGAGCAAGTACGAAAATTGACAGATTAATACTGATTGACACGCTCCAACGTTTAGGAATCGCGTATCACTTTGAGAAAGAGACCGAACAGCAACTCCAACTTATTTTCAAGAATCATTCTGGTTCGGAAAATGGTGGTCTCGATGATCTCTTCGGTGTTGCACTTGAATTTCGTCTTCTTAGGCAACATCACTATCATGTTTCTTGTGGTACGTATTATATATGTATTGTGCAAGTAAGCATATGTATTTTAACATTACTCAGTGTTCCCAAATATACCTAAAGGTCCTAAACATTTGTATTCAGGAACCAGAACATATTCTGAAACCTAGATTTTAATCCATTGAAACACAGGTGTTTTCGATAAATACATGGAGGGAGACAACAAGTTCAATGAAGCCATAATTTGTGATGCAGAGGGCCTGCTGAGCCTGTACGAAGCAGCACATGTTCGAATTCATGGGGAAGAAATCCTGGACGAGGCAGTGGCCTATGCAGAGCACCATTTGAATCGTATACTACCACATTTAGGATCTCCTCTCCAAGATAAAGTAAAACGAGCTCTTGAACAGTCTTTCTACAGAGGCGTTCCAATAATAGAAGTGCGACATTTCATTTCTATCTATGAAAAGGACGACGAAAAGGATGAACTGCTTCTCAAATTCGCAAAGCTGAACTTCAACTTCTTGCAGAATATGTACAGAAAAGAGCTTTGCGAAATCACAAGGTAAATATACTAGTACATTCTGTATGCATTTCTTCAGGATCATATCCTACATTTCTGAGTTAATTAGATTCGATGGTATTACTTGCAAGGTGGTGGGACGGATTCGACATAAAATCAAAACTACAATACACAAGAGACAGATTGGTGGAATGCTACTTTTGGGGCGCCGCACACCATTTTGAGCCCCAATACACTTTTGTCCGATCGTCTATTTGCAAAATTATGAAACTTGTTACAGTGATGGATGATACATATGATAACTACGCTACCATTGAAGAAGGGCAGCTTTTCACAAAGATTTTGGACAAGTATGCATCACAAGTACTCTGTACTAGTGCGCACTAATTCACATTTTTCGTGCACAGTTGATGTAAATATATGTGTTTTGGATTATGTTGTGTCTAACCATAAACACGACTTACTCTATTAACAGGAGGGATATCTCTGAGATTGATCAATTGCCAGAATACATGCAGATTGTTTTCAAATTTGTAATGAGCACATATCAAGAACTTGAACATGAAGCATCGAAGAGAGAAAGATCGTTTATGATTCCTTATCTTATTGAGTCGGTATGGATCAGGAACTAGTCATTGTCATCACAGACTCACTATTCTTCTCTTTAGACTTGTATATAAGATAATCTGAACCTTTCACAGGTGAAGCAGCTTGGTCGAGCTTACTTGAAGGAGCTCCAGTGGTTTAATGGACGGAATCTGCCTACGTTTGATGAGTATTTTAGTAACTCACTGATCACCAGTTGCATTGAAATAATGTTCCTTCCCTGTTTCATAGGAATGACATCTGCTTCACTAGAAACCATTAAATGGTTGATCAGTATACCTCAAATAGTAGTGGCTATGAATAAGATGGTTCGACATGCTCAAGACTTAAGTAGCTGCGAAGTAAGTATCGATCTTCTGCATTTATGTTGATCACTTGAGAATGTTGAAATATAAGTAATGTTACTAATATGTTTCAATGTTTGGTATGATGGAAGCGGGAGAGCAGAGGCCAGATGCCGACTGGTGTTGACTGCTATATGAAACAACACACGGTGTCCTTAGAAGAGACGTTAGCCAAGTTTGCCAAGCAGGCCGAAGTTGGGTGGAAGGAAGTAAACACAGAGAGGCTCAAAATCCCTGCTTCGATTCCTAAAGACATAGTCGACATGTTCCTAAATTACACACGCATTGCAGGAATCACTTACAAAAATTATGAAGACGGATTCAGTTGCCCTGAGAAGAACTTAGCACCTCAGATTGTTGCCATATTGATTGATCCTATTCCTATAGCCCTCTGATTAATCTGCATCACAAACTATCTACTTAATTACTATGTTATGAAAACCTTATGAAGATGTGTATCCATCTCCTACATAAAACTATTGTGTTGGTTTTTGTGTTATGTGTGACTTGTTTGTACTTTTGGAATGAAGTTTGTTCTCTTTGGTCTGTCATAATTTGAATAGATATTCTTAACCTTGATAGCCAAATACCAATATATTATGCACAAACTAAATGCTTTTTACGCTTTGCACAACAAATTCCCAGAACGGGAAACGAAAATAGGTTGATGAGCTCCAGGCCACCCTTCGGTATGGGTAACAATGACACGGATAAAGAAACACAAATAATCAGATAAGCAAACAACAGACTTTTGCTATGTGAACATGTTTAGACAATCGAAAGAGAATTCGTACATAATTCAGATAAACTAATACCTACTTAAGAAAGTACATGAAGATGAAGCAAATATCATTTCGGGAAAATAAGTCTCTTCAATATCTGACCAAGTTTGATAAAGCCCTTGCCAAGTGATATAGTAGATAGATATCTGCGAGGAAGATCCACAATCCACTGGCGTACACCATATAGCTTCCGAGTCTCAAACTCCAACACAAGTTTCTGACACAAGATAGGAACTAAAAGTAAACTCCGGCTAAACAACATCATGTAGGTACTGCAACAGGCTTGGAGTCTTCTGCCTTTTCATGCTCTTTATTAAGCATCTGGAATAAGTTTCACCAAATTGTTAGATTATCAGTCGTACCAAGAGATGCTTATGAAAATCATTGAGAGGGACATAAGATTTGAGTATTTAGGATCCATCGGGCATTAGGCACTAGGAAATTGAAGATGGAACCTTTCAGGATTGTGAAGGAAAAAAAAAAAGCTCAACTAAACAACAGTGAGTGTGACTATTTATAACCCAGCTGCCAGTTTCAAATCGAGCAATGATCAATTGTGTCAATAACTATGAACCACAAACAAGTAATAACCACATCTGATATCACTGTGTTGGCTACATGTACTTGCAAAAGAAGGGAGCAGGAATATGAAAAGAACTCACCTTGTTGTTGATTAGATTATGGAGAGCAATCACACTCCGAATGAGCGATGAGAGATATATCACCAACATCATATCATTTGTTTTCACTGTTCACATGGTGAAAATCAACAGTGTTATAACATATGTGAATTCTTTGAGAAGGAATTGAGCTCGCAAATACAGAAAGAAAGAAAAAGAAGCATCCTTATTACCTGCAAAAGCTTTAACGAGTTCAGATACATTCAGGTTTGGAAGCAGATTGAAGACATCCTGCAGGAGTTTGATAACATTTCAGGATGAGATACTTAATAATTTGGGGGAATGGAGGGAAGCCTCTGTCGAGGAATTGCACATCACATACGAAAAGTAATATTTAAAAAGAAAAGGTGTAAGTATAACTATCTTCACTTAATGTGATATGAATTACCTGCAGATGGTAGAGGATTTCATGGTTTAAGGGCAGCTTTCCTTCAAGAACCAGATCAAGATAATTCCGGATCTCTTTGAGCCTTGCATCCAATCCCTTCAAAGCAGCAAGCTTTCCAGTTACCTGAAAAGTTGAGTACTATGTTAACATGTGTTTCATTCATATCATCCGTGCGCAAGATAGATTGATGAGGCTATAGTAACAAAAATCACAAAAGCACAAATAAGGTCAAAATGAGAAAAGAAAACCTCTGTTGCAAGGGTGCTGATAGTAGTGTCCTTCACGTCTCTTAACAAGTGCTCAACTCCTATCATAAGAAATATGAGTCACAGTCCGTTTGAATGTATGCAATATGAGGATTAGATGATATTTTCAGGGAAAGAATACAGAAAATTAAAACAGCACACATGAAAAGAAGAGCATTGCCCAACAACAAATAGAAGAGCATTTTCGCACGCAATATATAGCCTCACCAATTTCTTCAACTTCATGAGCAGCAATCTCGGAAGGAACATGCACGAAGACATTCTGGCTTTTCTGGGTAGCATTCTGCAAATTAAGCCATAACATTAGATTCAGAACATGGTATCATCTTCACCATACAGCTGATACAATAAACACGACGCTATAGGTTTCCCATAGGCGCTAGTGTCGGTATTTACCACTATTGATAACACTGACAGAAAGGGTATCAACTTCATCATACCTCTTTAACCTCTTCAACGGCATAGTATGCTTTAGTTGGTATACCAAGTTCTTTCGGCTGTACATCTATGATCACCAGCACAGGATTCGGAACATAGCTGCAATAGAAAGACAGTTAGATACGAACGATTCCAAGGATCAAAAGAAATTATTATAGTAATAGGGGGTAATAATAATTAGATTGTCAAGTTGCCACAATTCCTTGTGCAGTACTAAAACACGTAGAAAATAACCAATCCAGCCATGGTGTTGTTCAATTCAAAATAAACATAAAATAGGCTTTCTAGTAGATAATCCTTCAACCATAAATTGCATCCGTTAATTAGACCAAATCCATACGCGAAATATGCAAGCTAATAATATGAAAGGTATACTCCAGATAACAATTTAATACTATGATGGAAAATTGCAAAGCAAATACTAAGATATCCAATTGTTTGTGGTCGAGGTGCTACACTATTTTTTGGCATAAATGGTGGATGCTAAAGTTACATTCTTTTGGCATTAATATAATCTGATCAGAATTTTGTCAAATCTCAGACCACAGCTTGCAATGTGGTTTTTTGCGCTCAAAAGCCAGATCGAAGCTACCATCAAGTGCAAAAAGAACGAGATTGCAAGTGTGTGGTCTGAGTGTTTCTCTGAGTTGTTGATAGCTCATGAAAACATAAAGACTAAAACCTCAGTGCGTTGTTGATGAATTAAGTGAATGGAGTTGGCTTCAAATATAGTGATGGCTAAAGCTAACACTAAAACAAAGTTGTTCAAATGTTATGCAGAGAAGAAGACATTTTATTGTCCGTTTTTTTAACATTACAGGCAGTACAGTATTCACAACTATGTCCGACATACTTGAACGTAGAAGGTCATACTGTAAATCAGGGCTTACGAGCATATAAAAAGCTAATCAGACCCTCATAATAAATTGACTTTTTTATTATCTATTAACACCTATGACTTCTCCATACACAACTCATCTGATTGAAGGTGGTCCAACAGAAATTCTGATCAAGCACAAGATCAAAAGCATCAAAACATGACCAGACATAGAAGAAAGTATCGCATCAAGTACCTCCCAAGAAAGATGGAAAGTAATAGTTTGTTTATTAGTGCAGTAATCTTACTCGTTAAAAAGCCCATGGACCTTTAAGTCATTTTCTCTCAGTTTTGGCCCAGTGCTGTACCAGCCTACTACATGCTCTTTTGCTGTAAAGAAAACCAATATACAAGGGGTTGTGATTAAACAAAATCACAAATCAATGTAAGAGAAACACAGGTGGCTAATGAGTAATGACATACCATTGATTCTTCTGAACATAGAAAACATGGATTCATGGTAGTTATGGTCAAGAAACCAAATGCTCGAATCCCTGTCATCCTCTTCGAAGGGGACTGTTAACATCAGGAAACTTCTTTAGATAAAAAAAATCTTATTTTCCTTTTGTTTACAGAGATACTTGTAGTACTATGAATCCCTGAACTAGGAAAAATATTGTTTCCTTTAAAGAAAGTAGTGCATCATACACAACTAATCAATGTGACAATTACACACACACAAGTCAAAGACACATAACAATATAAAGGCGACTAAATCAGTGCGGCAGTTGAAGAATGATGACTCACATGTGGTCGAGCCAAACATTATTTACATACTTAATTCCATACCATCAAATTCAACCAATCCAAAGCTAGCAAGACCCGTGTGCAGCAAACTAAACTATATCTCTCCTTATTTCCAAGAGAAATATCACTCAAGACACGTTCACACAAATAGCTCCTCAAATGAAGCATTTTGACACTCTGAACCCCTAGTTCACTCTTCACTGCAAGGCCTATAAATTACCTACATTTTTAATCAATTCATACCATTATCCCAGCTATTTGTTCAACCGAATCTTTTAAAAACAAATATTAAAATTATTAGTAAAATCCTCGAACCAGACCAGTCTTCCCACAACACCACACCAAGTCAAGTGTTTGGGTATGATTTCTCCTGAACTTCAATACAAACTGGCTGTTCCTAATACTAACTCAACAATGTGAGCTATAATTCAAAAAAAAAAATTAAAAAAAATCCAATTCCAATACATCAACATTCAGCAATTTAGCAATAAGTGCCTAAAATACAGTAAGAAAAAAATTCAAAACCAAGCAATAAACTAAATCAGTACAAAAACTAAACCTAATTATCCAGAAAAGCTCAGAATAATCGCAATTCAAATAATTAAAAAAATACAACTAAACTGAACCTTAAGTAGCAGTAAACTAAACCGATTCGGATCTGAGAAACACGAACCTGCATAGCTGTTGGTAACATCAACGACGCCCTTGAAAGAGGTACCGAGTAGAACGCCGACAACTCTCTTCTTTGTGTCGCGAGCTACACGATTGTAGTGGTCGACAATGCTAAGAAGGACAAGAGGATGAACGACGACCTTCTCGACCGGCTTGGAGGATATCTGCTGGGATTTGATGACGTCCATCGTCTCCGATTGAAGTTGGATGCAGAGGGTTTCTTGGGAAGGAATTTAGCTCAGGAACAAAATGAGTTTTTACGAACCGGTTTGCTGTACTTATACCCGATTGGTTCGGATCAAAATCGGTGCACTCAATTGTGGATTATATATGGGCTCGAACCGATTTTTTTAACTGATTTCGAAATTATTGTGAAACTATGATGATAATAAAATAATATTATGAAGTTTTTCTTTATTGTGAAAATAAAATAATATAATGAACTTTTTTTTTATTATGAACATTGAAGATCTGTATTTTCATAGTATAATTTGTACTTAGTTAAAAGTAAAAAGTTGTTAATTTAAGTCCATGAACCTTTAGTCGGCCCGCAATTGATGGCGGGATGCCACATCCTACCAGCCCTAAGCATCCACTTGTGCTATAAAAGCCGGTTGCAATTGGGTGTCATCGTTCTTGTGCGAACTCTCCTTAGGCTACGCCTCCCCTTCCGTTGGTGTCGTCGACTAATCATGCGTGTGGTTTGCCCAGTTTGGAGTAGGATGGGGTGGCCCTTCTGCTTGCCGTCCACCATTGCAATCTAGACCCTTTTGATGTACTTGGCTAGTGCCCCCTACTGCGAATGACGTTGTGGTGCAAAAACCTGGGCTTTTGCATCTCTTCAAGTTGGAACCCTGCAGGTGCTAGTTGGTTATCCGCCTCCCACCAAGCCAAGATCTCCAACTTCGAATAAGAGAGAGGGACTGGTAGAAGAATAAACGTGATGGTCATTGTAATAAAATGGTGTACGTGTTGAGCTTCGTATTTTATTTGTTACACCCTTGAATTTGCCACTTCATATTTGTTGACTTATAACATCATCCCTGAATCTTAAGATCGGAGTTGTACTTTCATGAAGAGATTAAAGTAATAATATTATTCGTTCTCCCAAACAAACACTATATCACATTTTGACACTAATATAACCTGTTTTTCATGTTTTCCATAAAATCACCACAAGCCAATGTCATCAATTACTTAGATTAAAAACCACAAACATAAATTAAATTGAAAATTCCGCTCTTATTTAAACTCAATGTTCTGGTCCTTTTCTTTCTTATTCCTTCCTCCGAAGCATTTAAGTTTAGGGATTATTTTCAAATAAAAAAGTAAAGTTCTTGTCTGGTTTGTTAAGAGAAAATCTTGCATAATCAATATCTCTACAAAATCGGACCCTGCTACAAAATAGATCAAGACAAGAAGGATACAAGTCAGTTTCGCTGTAAAAAGAATTTTCTCAGGTCTAGCACGATGGCATCTCAATTCTAGTCATCCTTCGAATAACACCAGCAACCAACTGATAGGGCATACATTAACACAAGAAACCAACACATTAAGGGCTATCCTCTAGAAATACGTCATCAATGCAAAATGGCTAGATGTATATCTCAAAGGATCTGGGCAGCTGTATTCAACTTTTCAGCCAGGCTGAGTTGAGTTCTTGTAATGCTTGACAAATATAGTAGAAGAAGTTGGTCCTGCAAAAAAGAAATTGCATAAGATTGAAACCAAATGTATAAATGTATTGCTTTGCGTGACATGCTGCCTCAGACTAATAACTTGCTGAACTAAAAAACTAAATTTCAAAGCCACTAAATTCATGACTCCATGTATGTTTTCTCAAAGACGAGCATTGAAGCATAGAAAATACAAATTTATGCATTGATAAAATTTAATGATCCCACTCATCATCACCCTTAACATTAAGCACCATGATCTAAGGAAGTTTACCTGAAGACCATCATTGACCAGCTTATCCAAAGTCTGAGCTGGTAGTTTAGGAAGAGATGCTACAGTATCAGCCAAAAATCTGCCTATTTTATTATCTGCCGCAACGCGTCCTTCCTGAAAATAGATAAAAGGTCAGGACACAATGCACAGGCCCAATAGCTGGAAATGAAGGTTTTAAAGCAGTTGTCTTACCACAACATCATCCACATATTTGTAGATATCATCTATCAAAGCAACTAACCGCTCCATTGAGGATTCCATTCCTTCCAGGTCATTGGGGAGCTTGTCAACACTTGTTGACTTCAGGACATCATCTAAAATGTACCAAAAAGAAAACCCAAAATCAAAATCTTTGAAAACAAAGTAAAATGACATTGATCTACAGTAATCAAAATGGCACACTAAGCATCGTTATCAAGTTAAGGGCAAGCATTTAATCAAAGTATTTGCAATGGTAATTCAAAACTAGGAACACCCAATGAGCTAGAACTGAGCTCCACTTCAGACAGAATACTTTTCAGGCTGAGGCACAATTACAGGATTACAGATACTTACTGAACATCTTTGCAAACTGAGTGAAAAAATTGTGTGGGGAGGAGAGATCATCAACACCAATTACAAGACTGGCATACAAAACAGAGAATAAAAAATTATGCAGTCATCTAGTTTTTATTTTTTTTTTTTGTTAATTTAAAGTTTACATTCTTCTAGTGGAACAGATAGACCGTATATGTCAAACAGAAAAAGAAAGTCCCACACTAGTTGAGTGAGAAAAAGGAAAGCAATCCCTCATGCATTGTGGTGCAAAAGTAGTAGCTATGCGCCTCTAGTCCTCTAGACATGTTAACATGGATCAAAACTAAAGAGAACGAATTTATCAAGCACTGTAGGGGAAAAGAGACTGCATATAAGGAACATACATCCAATTCGTTCAGCCTCAACCATGCGGAGATCCAATGGAATTTCTTGAAAATGTGCTGCGAGTTGTTGGTCTCCAAGTGACAAATAAACACAAACAAATCCCTTGATGGCACCCTCTCCATTCTTAAATCCAGTATCAACTGTCAGGTGAACCGGATTGGTAACTTCTGAAGAGTAGAAGTTATGAATCAAAACACTGCCACCATTGACTCCAAAACCAGTAGAAAACCTATCAACATAAGAATATTGTCATAAGCTTGACTAACCGCAGGATTTGTATATGAAAGAAACACACTAGCCAATTCATGTCAAGGTGGCACATGATTCTTGTCAATATCTCATTTTTTGGAAGATGGAATATTAAGATATAAATAAAAGATCAAGGGATAAGGTGAGAAAGCACATAATGACCCCCCCCCCCCCCCAGGAAAATGCCCCCTTAAAATTGAAACGATTTTTTCCCAAGCTGAATAAAATTAATGAACTTGGAACATTTT
>JAYMSL010004042.1:0-11589 GCA_036897195.1 Plantago coronopus | reverse complement strand
AACAAGACCTGCATCTCGCCACACCACCTGCACCACACAACCACCGCACCAAAACCGCATCACAAACTCCGCCCCGCACAACCACCAAGTTCATTGGACAAAACTCGCACCTCAGCACCACCTCCTGTAATACGACTTGCACAACCGCCGCCAGCGCCTCCTCCATAAACTCCGCCCCACCACCCATCCTCCACTCCCGCCGCTAGCCTTAACCACACCCACCTCTTCAGTCATTGGACAAAAAGAATAGGTTTCAAATCTCGGACCAGATCTGGTTTATTGAAACAAAGATAAAGAAAAGAAGAAAAAGAACAAGAGAGCATGAGAAAGCAAGGGACCGGAGCTATCTGCTCCGATCTGGGGCAGATCGGAGCAGAAGCTCCATGGAGGAGAGGAGGCGCCGGCTGCTAGGTTAGAAGAGGGGGGAAGATTAGGATTTTTTTGAGAGAGAAATATTGACGAGATCAGTTTTATTAACGTAGGTTTTGGGTGTTGACTGTATTCTATTTCATTTTCAACATGAATCAATAAACGTAGTGGGAATTTCAAGATGGAATATTAGGGGGTCGGAAACTATAAAGTTAATTTAAGAGGGTTGGACTTTTTCGTTGAAAAATAAACATACGAGGCCAAAAAAGAAAACAGAAAAGCAAGAATAAAAGACCTGGGAGTTATCGATTGAGCTCCTACCTTGTCCTTCCAAAACCTAAACTTTAACCAGTTACTAGGAGTAGGCAACAAGCATTATTGAAATACTCAAGTGTCAATATAGTAACCATCTAAGCTTCAGGGGGTCAGCTGACCCAGCTCAGCCCCGACAACGCCACTAAATAAACTTAGAGTTATGTGGCGGAGCATGATCTATCGACAGACACGGGACTCAGCAACCAAAGGAAAAGGGTGATGGAACATGTGTCAAAGTGAGCGTTTCCAATAGAGTAACATCTGCTCATTCATTAGATGGTCCAAACTCCAAACAAGCAACATGCATTCACAGCTATATTGCACATTTGTCATCTAATCCAGTAAACCACTACATTCTCTTGACATCTTCAACTGACACAGTAAATGGGATCCACCGATCCGGAAAGGTATAAAAAAGGCGACGTGAAAAAGAAAATGAAAACGGATAAAGATAGATTAGGAAAACTATAGTCTGTAGAGAAGAAACGGAATACTATAGATACCTAATGAGTAATGCCTAATGCAGAGAATCTAAATGGGGCAGAAATTAACATTTACATTTCATACATTCTGAAAACGTGTATAAATGAATGCTGTACTCGACTATATCTATACTACATTAAAAAAGAAAGAAAAAATGTAGTATCTTTTGTCACTGCGGCTTTAGGTAGCTTACACAGGTGTTACAAAATGGTACCAAGTAACCACATGTGCAACACAAGCCAATATGCAACGAGACCGAGCCTCCCCCTTGGATGGCTCATCAGAGCTCGACTACCATACACCCTGAATCAACAAAAGATCATCATTATAATGATATACACAAGTAATTAAACGCCTCGACTTCCTACCATCTTCTGTTCATCCGGCTCAATGGTGAAACTCATTTGACATTTACAGAAGCAATGATTAATCCTCAAAATTCAAGTGTAGTTGATGCCAAATTCCTGACTTCTACTGTTCTATCATGTCAAATACTACGCTTTTTTTTTATTATCTTAAATTAGACTACCTTTTACCATATTTTCAAATAATAATAGTATTAAAATTTTGCCCTGTTTGGTAAATTTCCATTTCCTCTCATACTTTTATCACCAACTTAGTGCAAATCTTCGTTAATATAATACCTCTGTAAGGCATTATTTTATCAAGCCACCTAAACGTTCATGCTAAAACAAATTTAGTGTTGCTAAAATGACGGAGGGAGTATTACATGTAAGTTCACCTCATTTGGTGCAGTTAGTTGTTATAAAGGTAAAGTTTGGGAACTCAATAGGTGCAAGAACTGAAACACCAGAAACAGAATGTATATCAAATTTGGGACTGAGGACAATATTCAAAGACTACTATGCACATTCACTTCACTAGTCTGCAGATTGGGGTTAAGACCACAACTTCGCACAAGTATTCTAATTTTTTGCAGTGAGGTATGAGTAGGACCTAATCACACTTCTGGATTTGCAAACTTTGGTACCAAATTTAGCTAAAAGTTTTATTTCCTAAATACAATATACTCATCTCCGTTTCAGAAAGTGTAATATCATATGCAGCAATGATTGATATCATATGCAGCAATGACTGGTGACATAATCAGTAACAAATTTATAAAGTAACCAAGTACAACGACTTACCAGATTCCATCAACTCGATCTGCAAATATTCTCCCTTGTCTAGGAATCAAACCAGACGTGTTCAGGGACTTGAAAACATGACCTGTGAAATCAATGCCACGTTATTTTGGACTTTCACATCCAACCAGAATACTAACAGCAATTTATAACAATACTAATATTACCTTTATCTTCATCAGGCTCTTTATTCTTTATCAACCGCTCGGAGTCAGAATCAATGTTGATAGAAAGGTGATCACTTGAGCCTTTCCTCATAGTGCGCACGTGGGCAGCAGATGGAACAGCAGGAACATTGCTACTCTTACCAAGAGCTCCCTACAAGTATTTAAACTAATATCACCACAGGTTTGTGACATTGGGTATACCAACGTAATGAAAATGAGCAAAACAGCTGAAATTCGAAATGAAATGAAAAAATAAGAGCCACAAAACATGATAACTATCTATTGAAATCGTATTATATTATCAATGCATTCATGGATGATATTAGAAGACGTGTGTGATTACGGGCAATGGACAATGGTTACTCATAAGCCCCTTAAAATCCTAAATTCTGCAGAGATAATAGTCCGTATACAGCAGTATTCACACTAGGAGTTGCTTAGTTTTTATAACAATTCTATATAGACGCGTTCATGCTACAATAAACAATGAAGAAGGCCAAGAGATTCTTATCAGGACGAGACAGAGAACTAATACGACTAAAACCTTACTTTTTGTGTAGATGAGAGATCATCCTCAAATAAGCAATGAAATACTACTAATAAGCCCATTGTATATAAGATAACTATGATAAAATTTAGAATGAATTGATTAGCTATATTTAACACTCTTGCACAATATATCATTCTAAAGCTGACATTATTTTTTGGTGTCATTTTAAAGTCGATGCATTTCCTGATGAGAATCCCAAATCCCCAATAATTAAATTTTCTCTCGAACTAAGGTACCTAAAGAGCTCTCTATGGATAGATGAGTATTTGTTCTACATGGACACCTCAACTAAAATACCTGCCGTAATTCTTGCGCAATTTTCTCTCAATCAAAAATAAAAAATAAAAGGAAACTTTCCCTAATTGCCAATTGAAGAGGATCAGAATATCACAATAATCGAGCAGTTATGAGAAGTATACACACAAGACAAACATTACCATGTCTTGAACCTCTGAAATCTCCGACTGATTGGAAAGAGAAGATACTGAGGTTCCCCTTTCCTGTTCAATCTCTACTGGCACACTTCGGGCTTGATTGGAATCTTCAAGTAATTTAACCTTCTTTGATAGGTCTTCGACAATCATGTCACTCCCACGTAATTTGTTGACAAGTTCATCATTCCAGGATTGCAAGTTCTCAGATTCTGTTATTTTGGCTGTAACCAATTTATCCAGCAAGGGCAATAGATATATCACCCCAGATGCCTTTTGATCATCGACCAAATCATTCCCCCCCAACTTCTGGATAATGCTCTTAAAACCTGATTCAAGCTCCAGTAAATCGTTAAACATCTTCTCCGATTCTTTCTCATTCTCTATCTGATCTTTAATTTTATTTCCCAGGGAAAGAATTTCAAGACTCTGTTTCTCAATGCAGGACAGGAGATCTTCCTTCTCATGAGAGAGTGAGCTTATCTTTTGCAGAGTTTCACTAAATTTATCTATGACATAGAACAGCTTTCTTAGATCAGCAGAATCGCTTGGCTCACCAACAGAAAATAAACCATCAGGGACTTCAACCTCACTTATCCTTTTCAAAATGGAAGACACTTGTGAAGCTGATAATAGGGAGTCTTCTGGTTCTACAATAACAAAATTAGGGAGTAT
This sequence comes from Plantago coronopus, assembly GCA_036897195.1. Lineage (NCBI taxonomy): Eukaryota > Viridiplantae > Streptophyta > Magnoliopsida > Lamiales > Plantaginaceae > Plantago > Plantago coronopus. The sequence continues at coordinate 7,454 of JAYMSL010004042.1, read as the reverse complement.
ATTAAAGATAATATAAACGGGGAAAGTTATTTAAACACAAAAACATTAACACATTTTGATATTAATATATTATGTACCTTGAATTTTGGATAATGAAGAGAGTTCTGCATCTCTTTGCTTCACATGATCTTGTTTCTCCTGAAACTCTTCCACTTTCAACTTCATCTCTTCACACAAGCTTTTGGTTGTCTCCAAATCCGTCTCTAACTTTGAGATTTGGTCTTTGTATAGATCTCTTTCTTCTGAAACTTCATGACAGATTAGCTCAGTTCCTTGTAATTTGTTCTCCAACTCCCCCATCTTAAGAACAAACTTACTTAGCATGTCCTGAATCAGTTCACTAAAATCTTGATTATGTCTAGTAGCAAGTAACAGTGTCTCTGCAAACTTCCCTTGATCACTATTTAGTGGTAATTCTGCATCACCCACAACTGCAGCTAGGACATTGGACATTCTATCATCAAATTCCTCCAATTGATGGACAGATTTGAGCCCAGATATGCTTTTATGAAGATTTGAGTCCAGACAATGAGTTGCATCAGCACAAGCAGAAGATAAGATCCTGATATCATTTTCTAAGGAAGAGATAGAATCCGCTTGCCTTTGGTTGTTGCTTTCCAAATCATTCACTTGTTCTTTCAGAGAATTCACATAATTTATTGTGCTCACCAGTCCATCCCTTGTCATGCTTAAACTTCTTGACAGAGCTGCTATTGACTCATCCAAACGTGTAGAGAAGTTATCAAATTTATCAGCGAGCATTCTATCTTTCAGATGAAACAACTCATCTATCTTCTCAACGTGAAACAAACTGCTCTCACCATCAACTGCTCTCCCCTCAACATTTGTGTCCGCTTTTAGAGTAATATTAGTGTCAAATGGTATAGAACTTGGAACAGAAGTATCATCCTACAACAAAGTAAAGGAGATGAGTGCAGATATCCCATGAGTTCGAAAGATCCAGGATCATTCGGATGCAAAAGGTTAAGAGCTAAGTCAATAACAGTTGGGGGAATTTAGACAGAGTTGCCACACTGAAGTCGATAGAGTGGGGGTTAATTAGGCACAATAAATCTTGCAAAACATTCAGAGTGTGAAACTAAAAGGTCAAAATGCTGGCCACTGAGAACGAAGAAGCATACATTTGTTAAGGAAATCTGGAAATGTTCAAATGGCATGTGAAACATAACGAAAGACTATGGAATGGACAAGGATAAAAATAAATGAAGAGCAATAAATGGATCGACAACAACATCTTAAAAGATATACTAGCTTTCATGATATTTTGAAATTTAGAAGGGGCCTAATAAGTAATACCATATAAGTAATTAACTTTGAAAAAGAAAAATGAAGACAAATATTACATCAGGAAACCATTCCTATTTTTCGGTTTGTCGTCAGTCACAAACCATTCTCATTGTAAAATAGCAAAAGCAATAACCACAACACTGAACATTACTAACAGATTTAATTATAAAAAGATTAAATACCCATAAAGCTTGTCAAGCATTTAATTACTAACAATAGCGTTTCTTAATATCTGACTAACAAGTAGGTATGGTATTTGCGGGACGGAGGGGATACATATTTTAAACCTACTTAAATAGAAAACACAGTAAAACCTGATTATCGTCTGTGACAGAGGAACAGGGTACTCATACGATGTTATCATTAAAGGAAAATCTGAACTGGATACTTTAGTGAGCATTTGGTTAAAGAAATTTAGTTAACTTGATTACATAACATGGAGTTCAAATTTTGCCTAGTACCTTTGTTTTACTTTATTTTATATTTCATGATTGTGCATTCTGTGGGAAAAGTTTCACAGGATAGTGTAGACAGCGGCATAGCAAATAAAGCAGAATTGAACATCAATTACACAATGCCCACATGAAAAAAAAAACTTAATACCTCCTTCAGGAAAATATGCTTCACTACATCTGAGTTCACTTCAAGAATACACTCCTTCATTTCTTTGAGCAGAAAGTCCATCTTACTTAGGCTCTCAATTTTTCTCGAAAAACACTGGTCTACTGCCGATGAAAAAGTATCATCCTTCAGCACCAATTGGAGACGATCAAGCTGACTAGAAAGCTCCGCAGCACGGTTCTCTATGCTACCACGAGTTCCAGATAACTCTTCCATGCAAGAATTCAACTTAGTTCTAAGTGTTAAGATCTCTTGTTCAGCATTTTTCTTCTCCTGAACAATAACTGACATGTTATTTTCTGCATTTAATAACTCTTCCATGCAAGTCTGCAACTTAGTGCTGAGCGTTAAGACCTCACGTTCAGCATTCTCCTTTTCATGAACAATACCAGCCATGTTGTTTTCTGCATTTGATAAAGTATTCTCAAGTGATTGGATTGTCTGGAAGGCATCTGAAAGCTTGCTAACTTGTAAACCAGCTTCTTCAGTCATTTTCTTCATCTCGTCGTCCAGATCACTGCTGCCAAGTTTTAGTTTATTCTTTTCTTCAGATAGTTGTGAAACATTCTTTTCCGCCTGAGACAAAGCATCTTCAAGTGATTGAATAGTTTTTTCTGCATCGGAAAGTTTGTTGATATGGTTAACAAATTCAGCCTTCAACTCCTGGAGCTGCTCCTCTGCAAGAGCTTGGCTTTCTTGGGCTATGTCTCTCTCATTCACAAACCTGGAAATATTGTTCTCTGCAAGTTGCAAAGCATCTTCAAGTGCCCTCTTGCTCACAGAAACCTCTTCAAACTTGTTCGTATGAGAAGAAGCTTCTTCTTTCTGCTTCCAGAATTCTTCCTCCAGAACTGCCTTAGAAACTTCAAGCTCTTTTTTTTCATTCACGAGTCTGGATAAGTTATTTTCAGCCAATGATAAAGCATCTTCAAGTGATTGAATAGTTTTTTCTGCATCAGAAAGTTTGTTGATATGGTTAACAAATTCAGCCTTCAACTTCTGGAGCTGCTCCTCTGCAAGAGCTTGGCTTTCTTGGGCTATGTCTCTCTCATTCACAAACCTGGAAATATTGCTCTCTGCAAGTTGCAAAGCATCTTCAAGTGCCCTCTTGCTCACAGAAACCTCTTCAAACTTGTTCATATGAGAAGACGCTTCTTCTTTCTGTTTCCAGAATTCTTCCTCCAGAACTGCCTTAGAAACTTCAATCTCTTTTTTTTCATTCAGGAGTCTGGATAAGTTATTTTCAGCCATTGATAAAGCATCTTCAAGTGACTCTATGGAAGTTTGGGTTTCAGACAATTTGCTAGCAAATGAACTAGATTGTTCCTTCACATTACTTAATTCTTGTTCCACCTCCATCTTTTCAGTTTGGAGTTCTTTGACAAACCCAGCGAGCCATTTGACTTTTTCTACCGGCTCCTCAACATCTGAATCAGCTAGAGCATCAATATCTTCTATTGACTTGATGACTCTCTGCAACATATTGTTTCTCTCTGCAAAGAGCTGCTCAAGTTGATCTGCATGCTCCTTCGTGGAAGCAAGATCAATTTCCAACTGAGATATGTGCTGAATATCAAGTGATAATTTAGTGATTTTATCCTGACATTCGTTACACATAGATTCACTCTGCTGTAGTTCGGACTTCAACTTTTCAATTTCCAAATTCTTTTCATTCAGGGAACCTTTTAAGTTTTCTCGTTCTTGAACAAGCCCCTTGCCTTTCTTCACAGCCATGGATAATTTCTCCTTCAGTAAACCACATCTGTCCTCCAATTGCTCAAGACTTCTCTGCAAACCACCCTTCTCTTCCTTTACACTATTAAGTTCTTGAGTTATAATTACCAAATCATGCGAAAGACGATCCACTTCCACTCTATTCGATGTAGTTTCTTCAGCAATAAGTTTACACAGCCTCATGTCAAGATCTGTGACATACAGATGGCTCTGTAAGCTTTCAATGATTTGCAAATTGATCGGAGCGGATCCAGGTTGACATGCTTCTTCTTTGATCTTCACAAGGCAATTTTCTATGGTTCTGGTCATGTTGGAGTGTTCTCCAGAAAGGTTTTCCATATCATCCTTTGCAAGTCCAGACGCCCCAAGCAACAGATTTACTATTTGATCCTTCTCCAAAGATGTGCGGTACTCCTTTTCAACAACCCCTTCGTATTTATCTCTCAAGTCCACCAATTCTTCTTGAAGATAATTCTTGTCCTGTGATTCTGCTACAAGAGATTTAGTCAGGCGATCAATTTCAATATTTGCAGCTTCTCTCATTCCAGATAGTTCATGATGTAAGCTTTCATGTGCTTCATACTTATTTCTTATGTCCTCCAATTCCGCCTGAAGATCACTTCTCGCTTGTCTTTCTTCAGTGAGGAAAGATGTGAGTCGGTCAATCTCATGGTTCGAGGCCTCTTTCATTTCAGCTATCTCAGATTGAAGTTTCAGAGTTTCTTCTCTAGACAGACTAAATGACTCTGCAAGCCAGCGGACACGTTCGTCCAACTCACTTGACGCAACAGTTTCCGGAAAATCAAATAACATTAAAGCATCAGACAATTTGTGGTACTGCAGAGCCACAGCATTCAGCGATTTACTCTCATCTGCAAGCCATTCGAGTTTCTCAGTGATATCACTTCCCTGCATCTCCTCAATTCCCACAACCTCAGACAGCACTTCTCCACATTTATGAAGTATTCTGTCTTTTTCAGCAAGAGACTCCTGCAGCGAAGCAGCAAAATTTTCGCTTGCTACCAATAGCTCATTTCTCTGCTCGGCAGCCTCTAGAGCACTTGACTTATCTTGTAATTCAATCATACACTTCTCTAATGCAGTCGTTTTCTCAGCCACCAGTTGCTTCAGTGAGTCCCTCTGCTGTACCAATGCTTTCCCTTTAGTCACAGCCATGCCGAGCTTCTCTTTCGTGTTAGCATATCTGTTCCTCTCCTGTTCAACTTCCGCATTTAACCTTCTGATATCCAAATTCGCATTGTCAATGATAGATCTCTGTTTCTCCAATTGTTCCACCAAATTATTATTTTGGTCCTCTAAATGACTCAAATTTTGGTAGAGACCATCTTCCTTTACTTTACATTCAACAAATTTATTACGTACAATAACGAGAACTCCAACATCATCCATCACGCCAAGATCAGAACCAACCCCCGTTAGACATTCCCGTAGCTGGTTAATTTGAGAAAGAAAAAGACTGTACTTATCAACCAAGGACGTGACTGATTTCTCGACATTGGAGATCTTTTCTGTCGATGACACATTTGACAACTCTTCTTGCTGCACTGCCATGGAAAGAGAACCTAATATCCTGTCCACAATATCATTGACTTGTTGATCTTTTTCAAGGTGGTCACTCAATGCATCAGTGATTTCACCCTGTGAAATCTGCTTCTCACTGTAAACATTCAATTGAGAACGAAGATCAGCAAGTTCTCTCACAAGCACAATTCTTTCTGCCTGCAGGGCAAGTAGATATTTTGTAGGTAAATATACTAGCCAGAGAAAAGAAAAACCACTATTGTGTTTAATAAGCGTGAATACCATGGTGATACTTTGATTACATACAATCCATTCATTTATCCCTTTCCAAATTTTTGTATATATAAATTGATTATGGTGTAGAATTTCCAAAACACAGGAGGACTCTGTGCAATAAAATAACATGAGGGGATTAAAGGCCAGTTGCATATAACTCTGAGGTTTTGTAATACTATCCAATAACATATCAAGGAGCAAATGCATTGAAGACCAAACCTCATAGCTTTCTTTCTCGGCAACACTCTTGTCATAGTTATCGCGCATTTTTTCCAACTCGGCCATCAAATGTTGAACTTTGATTCCACTATCTGATTCATTATAATGGTCATCTTGTGATATATCTTTTTCGTCAGAACTCTGCTGTGATTCGGAATTCTCTATCTCATCTGGACAGTCAACGAACATATCATCCCTTACTACCTCCTCTGTTGTTCTTGTGTCACTCGGCTCATCACCAAAAGACACATTTCCATTTTCCAGCACTGGAGGAACCATCTGAAGGTAACAATGTCAGCAACAAATTCCAAAATTCAGAAAGAAAACAAGAGAGCTCAAATTCCAAATTCACCTTCAAGTCAATGTACTATGATACTGATTAAAATATCTTCGCAATACAAGATAACAATAGTGGACACATTTCACCACATGCATACAGTATATTGTTTGGCACCAAAAGTGGAATTTCAAGAAATGTGGTATACGAGAGCAACAGCATGTAACATCAGTTCAACTTCCACCACCCGCATGAAGACAACTATGACTCTACAAATTATCAACCAACACAAAACAACTACGCACCAAAATCCATAACTCAACATCCTATGGAACCACATTTTCCCTCAATCCTCTGCTTGTTTAACTTATAAATCTTCAGCAGTGATGCACAAGTAACACTTGAAACATCAGGTATACCGGCAGAATGTCGGTTGCACTGATAACCAAACATTTTCTTCAAATAAATACACACAGGTTGGTTCAGTTAACTTAAGAGAATCTCAAGTATATCATTTCATAGTTGTCACATTGTTCACCACACCAATTCGATAAACTCTTGATAATAAACGATTCAATCCAGCAGTGTACCTGATCAAGTGAATCACCAGAGCCTTCAGCTAGTGCTTCATCCCCGTTCTTCACCTGATGAGTATGAGTATCCTCCATATTCATCTAGCGACCATTAAACACCCACCAGATCTGCAAACAGTGCAAAACAATCGATGAATCCGTTACTGAAACAGAAACTCCTAAACCAAATGACCTATCTATCCGTTTTGATGATTGTTACGAAAACGAAAATGAATTCGTGAAAAATTGCAGAAAAATACCTCGATAAACAGACACGTGTGTGCTGAGCTGAGCTGTGTCGTTGTTCAATGAAAGAAGAAAAAGGATCTTTGGATTTTGCAGCGGTGAGCGATACACTGTTGTGTTGTGTTGTGTTGTAAAAGATTGCTGTTTTAGTCGTTACAAATTCAACAACATTGGCAAGGAAGAGAAAGAGAACTTATACGATGTCGTACTGGGAATAAGCACGTCAGGTGAAAAGACTATATTGCCTTTCAACTAGTACTTAAGTTTATGACTTTCTGGCATGCTAAAAAGCGGTCAGACCAGCAATTTTACCTTAAAAGAGGTTATAATTACATCGCACTATCGCAGTCGTCCCTACTCCCTCGTAGTATGGTTACAAACGAGCAGAGAATATACCTCGCTCGCTCGATAATGTAGTGGAGCTGATTTCAAATCTAGTATTTCACTTTATGTTCGGTTATGCCCGTTTATTAAACAAGACTTGATAAAATTTGTTAAGGCTCATTATTTAAATAAACTAACTTATATTGTATATATTTATTTTTAATACATAATACGTCTTACAAAACTCGAGCACTAAACATCATACTTGTAACTCCTCAACTCTATCATTGGATCACCTTATTCAATTTTAACTATTGACGTGTATCATATCATTT
>JAYMSL010004041.1:0-11590 GCA_036897195.1 Plantago coronopus | reverse complement strand
ATGTCCGTAGTGTACATGAGAAAGCTAATACAAATAGTGGGCTTGATAGATAGGCCCATACACGATTGCACGTGAATTTTGGGCCTTTTGAGTGATAAGGCTCCAAGCTGATGATATTATGATACGCGAAGCGAGAACCAATGGTTCGTCATGTAGCCTGTAGTACTTCGAATTCTCGATATATTGGTTGGAGGGGAAGTGCATTACAAACTGAGCCGTACTTCTTTGTCTTATAGTGAGCAATTTAAATAAAATGAATGAGAAAAGAAATGAAACAAATCAGTAAACAAGATAGGGTAGCTGATCCTTGGTGTAACTCAACGGTTTATTGCTGCCGGCCGGAGTATAACCTATAACTAATCGCCGACAGTCCGGCACTAATGCGGTAACTTTACAGGTCAGGTCAGGCAGAATCTTTTGTTTCTTGGGTAAATTACAACCAAGGGTTTGTCAACACTCATTGTTTCTTCGTATTTTCGACGAATGCCCTTGTTAGGCTTTCCAACAAACTTGGCCCATCAGGCCACTTATCAAAAAGTCCAGCGTTTTTGTTTTCTGAAATAACAGACCAGTACTAGGTTCCGGTCTGCGGGCCTCGTTAATAGGCCCAATGTGTGATTGCACGTAAATTTTGGATCTTTCTCGTAGATTACCAGTTCATTGGTTCAAGTTAAAGATATGGAACGTTAATGAACTTTTCTTAAGACAGTAACTGGAAAAACTGTAAATACAAAAGTTGATTCCGAGAATTTCAACCATGTCTAAAACAAATTAGAGCAATTAATAGAATAGGTAGAATAGGTAAAATACCCATTAGACCGGTCTGCTAGTTCGAGTCTGATCAGACTCCGTTGAAGAGCAGGTGAGTCTGATCAGACTATCAGAGCCAGCCATCAAACTTCCACTGGAGATGGACTTTTAGTATCACTTTCACAATTTATATGGTTTATGTTGAGTACCAGCCTTGAAGCCTTCCGTATATGCTGTGTTCTTGAACATAGTCTGCAATTAGACAAGCATATGTAAATAAACGAAACTGGAGAGAATTGGAGTATCAAAGAGATAACAAGTTGCATCACTCACCAGAGTGCTTTTGATTTCCAGGCCAAGTTGTTTGCGACACTTCTCCATGTCCTCTTCTTTAACCTGAAACGAAACCACCATCAGACTGGAGCTGCAAGAACACCTTTGAGCTAATCGATAGGTGCAAGAATGTAATGTTTTACTGACCTTGGAAAGAAAAATTGATGTAACCTTTTCCAACATTTCGTCCACAACTCTGTCGGGGTCAGCAAATGTGGTTGGCCGGATTGGAGTGCTTGTTGATTTGCCTTTCGCGGTAGATGGTTTTACTTTTACTTCTTTGGCTGAAATGCATAAATCAGCAAAGGTTACATTACATCATCAATGGCACATAAAAGATGATACCGCTTGGCGCTTGCAAGCACAACAATAGTCTGTAAGAGCACTCCTCAGAGCAGTATCTTAAACCCAAGCCAAGAGAAAGATGATTTATGGTGAATACGAGCATACGACTAGACCAAGTGCAAATTGCATCACTCATTTTTAACATCAAGGGATTCAATATTGGAATTTCAGATGTCATAAAATTTAAAAGGGCTTCGAAAGTGCGATCAAGTCAAACTTCTACAACAAATCATCATAACGAAGTTGGAAGCAAAGATGAATCTGCAAATTATTTCTTGTAATGCAATTCATTACTTTAAAGTTGGGTTTGAACATTTCTACCGTCAAAAGTTTCTATTAACCCTACAAGAGCCCTACTACGCTTCTCACATTTGACAGTATTTTTGCCCCTCAATTTAGACACTTTGCCTCCGCAGCATATTTTTTACCTTGCTTTTGAGCTTGTTAATACAGTTGCAAATGCCAATTGTGCAAAAAAATCTACCATTTATGTATTACTTTTTTATGACCTCAAGCTCAATATAAAGCACATCCAAACAAAAAAAGGATGTAGCAAAAAAAGTATTCTGTTGCAATTGTACCTTTATCAACTGTTGTGGTCTTGCTATTAACGGCGACAGGATTCTTTTCAGGTTGCTGAGGTGATGACTTTGGTGCTGAGGTGTCAGCCAAGTCTATTGCCTCAGAAGGAACAAATACAGCTAAATCTGGAGGCTGATCCTTCCCTACTTTAGGGTTAGCCTGTGGAAGCAACAGCACAGTGTCAAATCTCAATGTGTTAATGGTCGGTAAATATGCTTATCAGAAGTCAATACTAATCGATCTCAACTTTACCTCCAGATCAACATATGCAGGAGCTTTTCCTATTGAATTTAGAAACGTGTCAAGATCACGAGCATTGAGAGCTGCGATGAGGTAAAAATTATGTTAGAGACCAGAAACAAAGATCAGACATGAACAGATGGAGTACAAGATTAAAATAAGAACATGATTTCAGGGGCAATACAAAGTGAAACTTCCTTATGGAGCCCAGATATTGTTACTTCTATTAAAGAAATATACCTATTGACGTATCATTGGATAACGGGTGGAAAACGCATGAATCCTGATTTTTGAACCCTTGATCTAGCAACAATGAAACATGCCTTAACAGCAGGGAAACACAAATAATCAGCATACTGCAGCTACTTTGTCAAGGAAAAATCATTTAGTGTAACATAACCATGAACTATATTAAGCGGAAAACACATACCTTGCCGATTCATTCACAAGTGCGAAAGGTGTAACACAACCTAGTGGCACCTTCATTATATATTAGAGATAAGTCAAGAGAAATTCCAAAGATGTAATCAATCAAAGATAAACAGAGAGTAAAATTGCTTTCGAACACAAGGAATTTAAGTCCTATGAGAGTACAAAATATTATAGTTCGCAGTTGCCTAAGCGACATAATGCAAAAGTAATATGAAGCTCATGTCAGATTGGTGTGCTTCATTAGCATGAGGGTTGCTTAATCAAGCATTTCTGCGTGCCCGAACGATCACTGAAAGAAAGAATATTTGTATAGTATGTTATGCAGCCATTGGGTAAACTAGTTATGTATTCACTTGCAGCCATAACTTCTACTGCTACAAGCTTATATTTTGTAGCTCCAGGCAGTTTTGTGTGCTTCATTAGCAACTGCGTTCATTACAAAACCCAAATTATCCATTTAAGAGTACTGTAATTAACACTAATTAAGAAACTACCCAGCCTTCATTAAAATGTAACACAAGCTTATGAATAAGAAAATCTGTGGTGCAATTAGCAGATAATCAGCGGCAGAGGTATGATCGGAGTACATACATGAAGAATTTCTCCAAGTGCTTCTTCAGGGGCCATCCTTATGCCTCCTTTTCCTAGTCCGAGTCTCTGAGATAAGACTGAATAGAGCAAGATATGAGAACACAACACGCACTAGCACATATGTTGACATTTCACAACTACTTTTGTGTAATTTCCAGGGAATAGCAAACCTTTCAGATCAACTTTTGTGTCGGCCAAAGCTGAAACGATATAGTATTTTTGCTTCTTATCCTGTAGAAAACATCCAAGAAGAGACTGAAATCAACAGAACAAGAAAAAACTAAACATTCATTACTACATCAACTAATGTACCTTCAAGAACAGGTTTTTGCTCAATGCACCTTTTTCCGGCCCGACATGTTTCGCCTGATTCGAAAGAACATATCAGCACAACCGCAAAATAACACCAAAAAAAACAAAAGAGGTTACGCCTTACAGAGTCCATTACCTGTTCTTCAACTGTCAAAACAACCGGATGCTCGTACTTGGCATAGTTTATTTGAAGGTCCTGCATTGAAATCGATACGATTGCGCTAATTACAAACTAGCAAAACATAACAACCTATATGATGAATGCAATTAGTTCGTCGATAAGGTAGATCACATCGACACATTCCCATCAACAATCACTATATCTTGTTAAAGGTGTAACCTTTGTTGTTTTCGATTTGAGAAAGTGTAGGTTTATGCATTAGCAAACTGAATTCACTCACGAAACAAGCAAGCAACAGCAAAAGCTAGCCTTTTTCTATCATCAACAGTAAACTAGAGTGAAAAATCACTTCATGTGATGCTCACAAGAGTCCATAACAAGCAAATTAAAAGAAGAAATTACTGGAAACAAATCTTGATAAAACAATTTGCTAATTGCTTGAGCTAGCTCAGATTTGAGCCAATTTAGAGCTAACTCCAAATAACTTTTACTAAGAAAGAGAATAATAATCGAATCGAAGGGAAAAAGGGAAACCTGCATACGAGAAAGGAGCTGGTCTTTGGTGAAACTCATCGTCTCGTCGTTAAATCCGTTAACTTTCCGTTCGTTGCCAGTCGGAGTATAACCAATCGCCGGCGAAAGATCTTTTTACGGGTTGCAGAATTTTGTCTCTTTGTATTTTGGATGAATAGCCCTTATTGGGCTTTCTACTATCACTTATATTGATTACGTACAAATTAAAATTAAAGAATCTATTTATTAAGATAATAATTAATTTCTAATTCTAATTAAATTCTAAGTCCTATATCTAATTACATACATAACTCATTCCTAATTGTTCGAGTAGACTTCCATATTATAAATAACTTATAAAATATATATATATTTAAATATCTCTTAAATATATTTTCATATTTAAATAACTACTGATATCTTCAAGCGCCAACGGGCTTTCCAACATACTTCGGCCAATTTAGTCCAACTGGCACCACTATATCATATGGCCCATTATTTTATGGGCCAACTATCTGACCCAATAAGAAACCACACAAATTGGAAATAGGAATGGCCTAAAAACTAATGCTATCCATTTTTCGTTTTTCGTGGTACCGATAGAGTTAGTGAGTTGTGACAAAGACGTTGCAAAGTGTAACCTTACATCAACCCCTACGACATCACTGAAAGCACTTGTGAAAATCGACTCGCTAACAAATCTGATTAAAGACGCAAGAAGCACCTTAATCTATAAAACAACAATACACCACTGATTGACTGAACATAGTCGCAATTCGTTTAAGATAGCATTAGAAAGTGATATGAATGAGTCACTCATGTAGTCATGTCATATCTTTGAAAGACATAGGATTCCTAAAAGACACAAATACTCATGTGATGGCCAAGGTCTAGGCAATCTGAATGCACATGACACATTACAAAGAAGGCCAAATGGAAACAATCATGTTTGATAAGTAGTTAGCTTCAAAGAGCCACATGATATGTTATCTGCAAATATGGATATCAATTCAAAAAAGATGGGCACCCTGCCATGTTCACTTCACTACATGCCCCTCTGACCAAAACTTCTCCTGTAGTGTGGGTCCTTTGACTATTTATTGCGCCCTAATAATCTCCGATATCCCTTTCGCCTGAATACTCGATGATTATTATACATAAGTTTTACTATCCAGTAATCGATATAAGATAACTTTCGGTTGAAGTAAAATAAAAGTAAGATGGAACTGATCCCACTCGAGTAAATTGTAGATGATTTATTGTGATTCATGATTCATCTACTAGATCTAAAATCTACAATTTTGTAGATATGTAATAGAATAAGGGGAATTATTGAGAATGAGATTAAAAAAGGATGGTAGTTTGCTAATGTACAAAACTAAAGTCTATGATCCAATATAAGGACAAAGTTGAAGAAAATCCAAAAACATGAGATGTGGGCCCACAACATATCTCTTGTAAAGACCAAACACGATGCATGTAATGTAAATGAAATGCAAGAGAGGAGCAATTGGAGATGGAACTAGAACTTTGTAGTTCACCAAAACAAGGGCAACTCCATGTGCATATAGTTTGTCTTGCTACAAATTTCTTTGATCTGCATGGCTTGTGTCATGCTTCCAAATATTTTACTATGTAGGTTTTACATAAGTTCGGTCGAGTTCGATTCGTGAAGATAAGTTCAGTTCAGTTCGTTTCGTTCAGATAAGTTCAATTCAATTTAGTTCATAAAATTTACATTTCAAAGAAATTCAGTTTAGTTTAGGTCCATTCAGTTTAATTAAGATATCTTCAAGAAAATTGTAGAGTGACTTAGTTGGAAAAGTAGTTCCCGCCCTCATTCCCAAAGAACCTAGGAATTTTGATTTTTAACGAGAATATGACTTCAACCCTGGTGGACAGCACAGTGAAAGAAATATGTTTGACAGAGACTGAGAAACATCGATCGTGTGGGAAGAGGTATATCCTTCTGAAGAGCAGGACGTGTTTGGCGGTCGTTGATTACGATTATCTAGTTCTTTCTAATAACAACCAAGATATATATCCAAATGAGGGTGACAGGTCTAACGCTTGGAAGTTCGTATAATATTACAACTATGAGTATGTGGAAAAAAGCTCGAATGAACAATAATGCGAAAATTTCACGGATGCTTACATGAGAGATGGAGAACACTTCACATGTAGGATTTGGTGACCACTTGGACCAGAATTGAATAGTGTCAAGTTGATCCCATTGTCATCGGAAAATACGCTAACTTGTTGAAATTCTTGCTATGTTCTTCTCTAACGTAAAGCCTTCCGAGTCAATGGTTTATGTCTTCTAATCTTAACTAAGTAATACTTAATTAAGATGTGATTAATAAGTCCATTTGGTATGAATTAATTAGTACTGTCTAATTTTACCTCTCTGAAGTACATGTCATTCAACTTGAGGAATCTCATGTCGTACAAATGACGTCACATAAGTGTCATAAATCAATTAAATGATTGAATTATGAATTATCTACATAATAATCTTTTCTTTTTTTGCACTCTCGAAATTGTCATTCATCATGTTTTTTTAGATACTATAGTCTATAGTCGTCTGAGTATGAGATTACACGAGATCGGAACTAAGATCTATGACCAAGGCACGTACGAAGCTGTCTTTTGCGTTACTGATCTAATGATTTCTTGATCTGTATTATTGATTACCGAAATTGCTTATTGTTATTGTGTTTTTAATTCTTGAAAATCCTCCACACATTGGGATCATCAACTTCTAAGAACATTCCACCAGAGCATAAAGATTCCATTTGTACCTCATTTTTACAAGACAATTCACAAAATACAGAAAAAAGCTAAAGAATTTATAATTTTTCTTAAACATTACAAAAATATAAAGATTACAAGAAATCACTTCAAGAGTGTCCAAAAAACTGTCTCTGTAGTGAAACCTGGTACTGGACTACTGGTAGAACATATATATTACATCATCAAAGCTAAATTTTACACTATATAAACTAGTAGTATAAACATTTTTTATTATAAAATAAATTAATAATAGTACAATATAATAATTCTAATATAAAGTTCCATGTCACTGTCAGTAATGTCTTCAACAAATAATCTGAAGATCATCATCCAAAACGAATAATTAATAAAATCCCAAAATTCAAACAATTTCCTGATCATAATTCATACCAGAGAGCTTCATCTTCTTCTTCATCATCATCATGAACCTTCACGATTCAGCAAAAGCTCCATAATCGAATATCTCCATCTTCGCACGCATCCTCGACCATCATTGGATCGTAGAACGCTCCGTTCGTCAGCATCATGTCATTGTACTTCGGGGAATCGAAGTTGTACCACGACCCCATGCTACATTCACCACTAGCCCTATTATTGTAACTCTCATTATAATCCCCGTCGAATTGCACGACGTAGTCATCGTCCGACTGCATTGCAGCGAGCGAAATAAGGTCGTCGTCGATGCTCGAAACCGGAGACGAAGACGACCCCGAGTTAGGCGAGTAGTTAAACTGGAACATGTCTGCATCATGATCAGCCGGTGACTGTGGAACGAACAAATGCTTGGCGTTCTGGAGAAAGTTGCAGTCGTGTGCGGCTAATGCAGCGAGTTTCTGAATCGATTTCGGGCACATAAGGGCGGTTTTGTCGATTTGGTTGAGGTACTGGAGGGAGGAGAAGGGGAGGGGGAAGTTGAGGTTTGCGGAGGGGCCTTTGAGGCAGAGGAGCGCCGCGTCGTATGCACGAGCAGCGGATTCTGGAGTTGAATAAGAGCCGAGCCAGATTCTTGTTTTCTGGTTCGGTGCGCGGATTTCGGAAACGTAGGATCCCCATGACCGCATTCGCACTCCCTTGTACTTGCTCTTGTTGTTCTTGGATGATGTCGAGTCTTGGTTGTTGTTGTTGGTGTTGTTCTTGTTCTCTGTTTTCACCATTGTTGATCGAATCGAATCGGAGTTGAGTTTGTATTGTGTTGTGTGGAGTGAAATGCTCTGTTTTGGGCTCTGTTTTGAAGGGGTGATGGTGAGATGGAGGATTGGGTAAGGGGTGATATATATAGGAGGAATGAGAGGGGATGGGGATAGTCAAAGAATAGTAATGTTCACATACTGTGGAAGGTAGTAGGAGTAAGATGAGGCATTGAAATGGATGACAGATAATGTGTAGTAGTATTTCAGTGAGATAGATAGATGAAATTATAATGCTACTTACATCATTTGCTATTTATCTCAGTTGGATAAATTCACATGAAATTGACATGGATAGATAGCTTCCTTGTTCAAGAATTAGATAGCTTCCTTGTTCAAGAATTTATGGTGTTTTGAAAGTGGTTTTCTTTCACCTTTTTGACCTACTTGGACCATATATAGATAAAAAAAATATGATCACCACCCATTTCATTGTTTAACCTGGCAGGTTCGACTCGGTTGGTTTAATAAATGAGGCATGATTAGTATCATTATCTTTGTCACGAGCCTGAATTTTACGAGAGATGAACTTTTTATTATGTTATTCTTGGTCACAATAGTATCATACTCGTATTGTTTAACTTGACTTACGTGGTTTGAAGACTATTGCGTGAGTTCGTGGAGTTTACATAGTTAACGAGTATACGTTCTTAACACCTCAGTTCTACAAGTGAGGTGTCGAATGAAGTAAGAAGTGAGTATATTTCATATATATTTCAAAATTTCGAGAACGCAATGCAAAATCACACCTCTTCGCCATTACAAGCGTAAGATCAGCTCATAATCTGCACCCATGATCACAATTCACAGGGCTTCTCACCATTTCATAGGTAGAGAAGGTTTGCCAACTCCGTCATCTAGTATATCTACAAATTCACTTGTCTAACGAGAGTGAGAGGTTGCAACCAAATTTACGATAAAAACAACTAATAACATATTAGAAATGAGATTCCCACAGTAACTTTGGTTAAACACCTAAGTGAGAAATGAATCACTAACTAAGCCAATAGCTGACAAGGTTTAGTTAACAAAATGCCAAACAAAAGCTGTTAGTTAACTGATAATCCCCTGAGTTAAACTCATATGACAAGCTGATGATTTTGTGCATAGATATTTTTCATTTAAATTATTTTTTTTCAGAGCCAAGAAAACATTTGACTATAATTAGACAGAAAAGTTCAGACCCATACTTTTAGTGATATAAGGGGTATTTATATACTAGTACAAATGTATAACAAACAAACATGAGCTGCGAGATTTCAGTTGCAAAAATTTCAAAGGGCAATCAGTTTTTCTCTTCAGAAAAAGATGCTGAATTTTGGGTAGGCCAACACTAAAATCAAGATCAAGTGACTACAAGCGCCCTGATGTATATTTTTCTATCGTATATTATAATGTTCCGACCACTAATTAATCGAGACTTTATCCTTCGAGTATGTGTAATTTCTCATTACATAAAGCACATACGATACATCTTATTAGTTATTAGTAATATCATCCACTTTGAATTGAAACCGTCGTGAATTCGATTTTGATATCACGAAACCTTGATTTTACACCTAGTAAGAGTCTATATCATAAGTAACCTGTCCCAAATACCAACTACTAAGACATGGCCACTCACATGGCTTACCTAGTAAATTAATCAAACATATGTATTTGGCTACCTATAATTAAATAAATTGCATTTTCTTTCTCTCAAATTCTCAAATTAAGATCTGTTCAATTCAGCTAAAAATCTTTAAACTAAACTAAACGAAAATTAACGGAAATTAATGGACATGAACTAGACTGGACAGAAATGAAAGGAATTAAATTTAACTGAACTGAATTTAATTCAAATATAAATTTCAATTACGCAAACATAAGTTAAACTGAACTGAATGAACCAGAACGGAACTGAACCATGAATAAATTGAAATATCATTTATCATACATGTCACTAACACTATTTCATAGTTGTTTATATAATCCATAATGCAATTACAGAAAGCGATACGTATGATTCTAATAATATTAAAGCAAAGAGCAACTTCGAGGATATTGTGGGCTTATGATGTGAGCATGTATACTCCTAATAATCCATAACTCTATAGTACGTCGGATTCTAATAATTATTAATATTAATTTCTCCAATAATCTTTAAATATTTCTCCAATAATTTTTTTTTAAAAAATAATAATTTGATAAATATTATAAGGACGACGAAATAGAAACCGTACTGGAGAGTTATAAATAGTAAAAAAGATGACGGAAAAACAAACACAGCTGGTGCATCTCTGTCATGCAAAATGAATGATGATGATGTGTTATCAAAATTAAATGAAAATGCAAACCCCTCAAAACGCGTTTTTACAGTCACACTCACGTCTTTATCTCATCCCCTATTTCTTTCACTTCCCCCTTCCATTATTACTCGGAGTATAATTTGTAAGTTATACTCCAACTATCATCATTCTTCATCATGTGGAGTGTACACGCAAAATGTAAGTTTTATCTTCTTATGGCAAACCACAATAATGTGGTGTATGATAGTAGGAGAGTGTTATCGGGATAGAATTCTTGTGTAGAATCGATTTCACACTTGATATTTGACAAGTAGTAAAACTGGGTGCGATAACGTTTGTTTAAGTGGCCAATAATGTATACCTCCTGACTAGAACTGGTGGTGAAGGAACTATTGGTTCGGATGTGACATATGGATTAATGCCTGGTTCGTGGTGTTGATAACGATACTTGGTTCAAGTCGGAGATGTGTCTAAACTCGGCCAGTTCATGTCGACAAATTGAGCTCCAGCCAAGTTAGACTATACTTGTTAGAAAAACCGACACAAATTTAGGTGTGAGTCCGATTCAATTACCTTATCGAACGAGTCAAATGGAACTGAGTATTTGTTAAACGTACTCTGACGTAAGAACTCTACGTACGAGGCTTACGTGTTAAATCACCATGATTCTATGAATGAAATCCTAGGGGCAACCGTAGTAATTCCTTCATCTTTTCCTTTTCGATTGATGTTGAAGTAGATTTCACTGTAGAACCACTGTTACAGTGAGGGTGAAGACTGATTCCGGAAATTTGAATGTTTTGTTTGGTTTGATGATATCTTTCTTATTTCTTGCTTCCCTCTATTGAGTGCAGTGTGATTCGATTCTCATTTGAGTCCTAAGCTAAAAGAAACTCAACCATTTAATTAACTTTAAGATCAAAAGTTAATTGCACACTAATCATAACATGCCTCGTATCAAAACACAATTAGGAAGCTCACCTCAGATTTCCCCAACTTATATTGGAGCCAATTATAATGCTTAATTTTATACCTAGAACCTAGCTAGCTTACCTACACCGTCAAAACTAGCCATGAAATCATTAAGTGTTTAAGACTTAGTA
>JAYMSL010004040.1:0-11591 GCA_036897195.1 Plantago coronopus | reverse complement strand
CTCCCAATCAGTGTATGGCCGGGGTATCTAAGGGATGATCGCGAACGCAATTGCTGGACTTTTCGAGCATTTTTTACAGAGCCCCTGATTTTTCGAATTCCGAGTACTGTGACAAGAGTGGAAACAGTACTTTATTGGCCGCAGTGGAATGTGGAGGGGATGGAGGGAGAGATGACGCATACGTGGATGTTACGACCAAAGACAATAGGATTTCTTCCGACATTGTTTCCGGACAGAGTTCGGGAGGAGCTAGTTCGACAAAGAATGACGCCTAGGACACCTAAATGGTCAGTTTTTCTTACCTCTCTAGCTATGATTGTTAGGGGTGGAGTTAGGGAGGAAGCCAGGGACCAGTTGCTTGAATTTGTTAGACTGTTTACGCCTGTATTTGTGGTGATTGTGGATACACGGGCTCTATGGATAGTACTGCATTAGTAGTCAGGGCTATGAACACAACAGGTTATCCAAATACGCAGATTATACAGCAGTTGGGCATGTTGGAGGATTTTGGTTTTCTGGAACGAGAATAATGTTCGTGTGGAGTTAAGGGCTGCTACTGATCGGGTTTATAACCATGTGCTCCACCTTCCGAATCAAGAGACTCCTGTTATGGTTTCATCAGTATATAACTATCCGCAGTCGAGTCGACAACAACATGTATAGGATTTTCTTCAGTTTGTTAGTTCCTCAATTTCTATGCCTTGGCTTATTGGGAGTGATTTTAACTGTATTTTGCATCCTTCTGAATAATTGGGTGGAAAAGGAGTTTATAGAACACGCATGTCTAGATTTCAGCATTGTTTGTTTAACTACAAGATGCAAGATCTTGGTTTTTATGGGTCGTCTTTTACTTGGATGAATAAACATTTTGCTAGTGATTTTATTTGTGAACGATTGGATAGAGCTTTAGGAAATGAGGACCTTCTTTGGTTGTGTCCTAATATTTTGGTTCGCCATGTGCCGTCTAGCGTTTCTGATCATGATGCGTTATTGGTTGATTTGCAATTGCATAAACGTTTAGGTCCTCGTCCTTTTCGTTTTGAAAACCCGTGGTGTTTAAATGAGGAATTCATTACTAGATTTCAGAAATGTTGGGCTAGTAAACAGGGGAATTTTAGCTCGTTTTCTACTTTTAGTAGTGATTTTGCAGGGGTGGTTAAGACGTGGCCTCGTATTCATCTTCACCAGATCAATAAAGATATTAATCAGTTATCCCACGCTTTAGATGCTATCTATGCTCAAATTCCGTGCGATCCTACTTATTTTGGTAGTATATACCAACAAATTTCGCATGAATTGAATTTATTACGCAAGCAACGTCGTCAACGGGCTAAACAATGCTGGATCAGTGCTGGGGATGCCAACACAAAAAAAATTCAAGCCTATGCCTACGTTAACTTTATTCATGGCATTCGTAATGGTTCGGGGTGGGTCACTGATTCTCAGGAGATGCTGCAAATCTTTCAGGATTTTTTTCGTGCTCAGTCCTTCAGCTGTAATCCTGATCGGGTTTTATTTGATGATTTTTCTGTTCCTTCTCTATCCTCTGATGATCAATTTGGGATTCTTACACCAGTGACGGATGTTGAAATCAAGTCGGCTATTGACTCTATTGGCCCTGATAAAGCTCCTGGTCCTGATGGTCTCACTGCAAGTTTTTACCAAAATTTTTGGAATCTAGTGGGTCATCAGGTTTGTCGTATCGTGAAAGATTTGTTTTGCGACTGGAGCCTTCTATGAATGATACGTTGATTGTGCTGATTCCTAAAGTTGACAATCCTAAATCACCGAGTCAATTTCGGCCTATTAGTTTGTGCAACGTGTGCTACAAAATCATCACTAAGCTTATGGCTCATCGGATGAGACCGTTACTGCAAAAGCTGGTCTCGCCCTTCCAAAATGCGTTTGTGGCTAATCGTTCAATTTCTGATAATATTATGTTGGCACATGAGTTGCTTCATTCTATGAATAAGAAGCGAAAGTGTAAAACTGGTTATATGGCACTTAAGTTAGACGTGGCTAAAGCATATGATCAGACTGAATGACCTTTCCTCCGAGCCACTCTTCTTAAGTTTGGATTTCCGAATAAGTGGGTTGCTTGGGTAATGTCCTGTGTAACGTCTTGCTCCTTTTCGGGTGCGGGTGAATGGGCATATTTCTTCTGCCTGGCAACCTGGGAGAGGACTTAGGCAGGGGGGCCCAAATTCACCGTATCTTTTTTTTATCTTGTGTGAGGAGATGTTGGTTCATAAACTCAATTTGAAAGTTCAACAGGGATTGCTTGATTGTCTTCTTGGTCCTCGACAAGCTCATTCGATTCCTATCCTGTGTTTTGCTGATGATTGCATGGTGTTCTGTAAAACAAATAAGAAATCCTTGGATTCTTTGTGTCAGGTTTTACAGTGGTATGAGGAGTCGACCGGACAGTCTATTTGTTGGGAGAAATCTCGTGCGTTGTTTTCTCCTAACTTGTCTTGTCAGCGGAAACAGGAGCTGCTTGATCGCTTGGGTGTGACGCCTAATAAACGCCTTGATAAATATCTGGGCATTCCTTTTATGCTCGATAGAGGCAAGCAGGACTTCTTCAGGCACATTGTTGATCGGGTTCAATCCAAAATTAGTCTCTGGTGTAATAAATTTCCGTCTTATGCTGCACGACAGGTCCTGGTGCAATCTGTGACTTCTACGATACCAGCTTATGCCATGTTTGTGGTGAAATTTCCGAAGGTCTGTATTTCCCAGATGGATTCGATGCAGAAAGGGTTCCTTTGGGGTGCGAAGGAGGGGCGCAGAGTTGCAGCTAAAGAGGCCTGGTCTCAGGTTTGTCAGCCGAAGAGTCTTGGGGGCCTGGGAATCCGTAATCTAGAAGTTCCCAATATCGCCTTCTTATTTAAGCTTCTTTGGAAATTACTTTCTCAGCCTTCGTCTCTCTGGACGTCCTTTTATAAAGAAAAATACTTTCCGTGCTCTAATTTGTGGACGACCCAGAAGAAGTCTTCGCATAGCTGGCTTTGGAAGAATATCATTCGCATGAGGGATGGATTTCGGAAACAACTTATATGGAAGCTGGGAGATGGTAGGTCGATTTCAGTTTGGGATGATGCTTGGCTTTTCCCTTACCCTCTAAGAGACTATGTTTTTGAAATTGATTTGTTTTTTAGGCATGTTCGGGTAGCTGGTCTATGGTTGCCGGATGGATCGTGGAATTGGGATTTTCTTTATCTCTTATTTCCGTTGGAAATTGCGCATGCTATTCGTGGTCTGCCTATTCCTTTGTTTAAGTAGTCGGATGAATTGGTGGGGTGGTTCCCGTAATGGGATCTTTTCCATTAAAAGTGCGTATAATATCCTGATTAAGGCCTGCAATACTGATCTTACATGGCCCTCGGTCCGAATTTGGAGGTTGGATACGCTGCCGTGGATTCATTTTTTTATCTGGCTTGCGGTGCGGGATCGGTTACCAACAAGACAGTGTCTGGTGAATTATCAGTTAGTGGATAATTCGGTTTGTGCGCTCTGTGAGAGTGATGTCGAATCACTTGATCATTTGTTGTTTAACTGCGAATTATTTGATCGTTTTCGACAGCTCTTTTTCCCTGCTTTGCCTGGGCATCGAGCTTGGCCTCAGATTCTCTTTTCACTGCAACATAATTCCTGGAATTAGTTACGTCTGGTTATTGGGTGCTGGGTGATATGGTCAGCTCGTAACAGTTTTCGTTTCCGCCAGACACCTATCTCAACAACTGCTTTAGTTCGTTGGGCGAATGAGACGTTGGCCTCTTCGAGCTATAGTGTCACGGATAAGACCAAGGTGACGGTTAAATGTACCTGGGAATTACCGCTGCAGAGCTATGTCTGTATCAATACAGATGGTTCTTCCTTAGGATGTCCTGGTCATAGTGGCATAGGTTGTGTGTTTAGATCAGATTATGAGGGCTTCCTGCGTGCTTGTTCTAGCTATATTGGTATTACTGATAATCACACAACTGAGCTTTGGGCAGTTAGGGCAGGCCTGTTGGAAGCTTGTGCTATAGGATTGGAAAAGGTATTAGTTCGTACTGCATCTGTTTATGTTTTGAATTGCCTTTACAGGCAGGTAGTTCCTCTGCGACAGGCCCGAGCGCTGCTGCATGATATTCAGTGCTTGGTTCGCTCCTTCAGGGATGTTCGTGTTCAGATGGTGTACAGGGAAGCTAATGCGATAACTAATAGTCTAGCTAAGTATGGCAGTATGTGTTAATATCTATGCCTGGTTCTAGTGGTTGTGCTTGAGATCGTTTCCCTGTTTGGTTGTCGGATAGTTTTCAGAAGGAGATGTCTGAGTGAGCTAATCGGGTTGTGACAGAGCCTCAGACCTTTTCTATATATAAATTAGTTTGCTAGATATGTAACATATATTGTGTTTTCAAAAAAAAAAAAAAAACTCATGACTCATAGTAGAAGAAATAATAATTACAAAGGATCTGCTGTGTCTTTGAATCAGAAAATCACGACAATGATTTCATTCAAACAAAACTTCAAAATTCTCTTCCAAAGATATGATTTCATTCTCGAAGACAATCAAACAAACCTAAAGTATAAGAGAAAATTTTAAAATACACTCAAACCTTTTCGGGTTTTTGCACTTTACACTAAAATCTTTATTTTTTGGTAATCGACACGCGAACCTTTGAAACTTTTGGCAATTTACACTAAAGTTGAACAAACTTTAACAATCTTCCTAAATCGTATAGTTATTCATTCTATTAGACAATTGCAATGTTCTTTCTCTTTTATAGTTTTTATATTAATGTATTGTTTTTGTTTATTTGGTTGTCATTGTCTTCGTTATCACGTGACTAGATTGGCTCTATTTATGGTATTTGCATAGCTTTTGCTTGGTTTAAGGGGTTTATTTCATTTGAACATTCCTCAATTTCGAGTAGAAATGAAATTAGAAGTTGTCGGTGTGATATTTGTTGCGTTCCTAGCCTCATCATCTTTGGTTACTAACTAGTTCAAAAGGTTTTAATGTAGATTGCCAAAATTTTGAAAGGTTTAAGTGTCGATTACCAAAAAATAAAGGTTTCAGTGTAAAGTGAAAAAGCCCGAAAAGGTTGGAGTGTATTCTGAAATTTTCTTTTTTTTTTATCTACAATCAGCATGGCAGTGAGCCTTAGAATCTTCAATCTGACACTTTTTTTCATAATTCACCGTCAGCATTTTAACTGGTACAACCGTACAAGTCTCCGGAAATAACTTTAAAAAAAAAAAAAAAAAGTTAATGAAATAGGAAACAGTGAGAATTCGAAGCAGTTTTCATCAATTAGCAGAAATAAATGAAAGCGAAAACTTTTGTATTCTTTTATACTTCTTCCGTTCTTCACTTTCCTAGACAATAGTTTATTCATAATACCGATTACAAATGGAAAATTGGAAATGGAAAAGAACAAAACAAACAAACAAAAGTTGCTATAGCATCTGACTATAATGTAATGTGTAAAAACTGGTAAAAGTACACATATACAACAGAGAAGCCCTCCTAAGCAAGTGTAACAAACAGGAGAAAGAGAAACAGCCTTCCTCATACCTGGGCTGTTGCCTGTTGTACCATATCAGAATAAGATACATTGAGGTGGGTTGCATGCACCAGAACGAACCATGCTGGCTTGAGTATAAGACTTTTTAAGCCGTACACGTCCTTCGTATTACCCCCAACCAGATCTTTTCTTGCCATAACAGAAACTTGGATAAATAACTGGTTTCCCTCCATCCTAAATCCTAATCTAGCACAATACTGTCTAACTTTAGGCTGCATGACTCTTGTCCATTAACAAGCATCTTAAGACCAGCTTTCAGCTCGTCTATACCTTCCTCCAAAACAGCACAAACAGGATAGATTGGGACGCCAGACACTCTTTCTTTTAATTCTTCAAGTACTAATTCTGTTCCTGCCTCATCAATCTTATTTGCCACCAATAAAGATGGACGCTCAGACAAGCCCTCACTATAGCATTCGAGCTCCAACATCAAGTCTCTGAGTTGTTCCCACGGCGGTATACCCTTTCTACCATCCAACCCTGAAGCTAAGTCCACCACATATGCTAACACTTTAGTGCGTTCTATGTGGCGTAGAAAAGCATGTCCAAGGCCGCGATTCTGATGTGCTCCTCTTATTAAACCTGGGATGTCAGCAACAGTGATCTTAAGATCATCGTAATTCAAATTTCCTAAATTTGGACGCAGGGTGGTGAAGGCATAATGACCAACTACAGGTTTAGCCCTGGATATAGCACCAAGAAGAGTGCTTTTACCAGCATTAGGCAATCCTACAAGTCCCACATCAGCAATACTCTTTAGCTCCAACACAAGAAGTGTTTCAGAACCTGGTGTTCCAATACTACGTTCAGGGTTTTCCTCTTCCCCGTCCCCATCTTCTTCAGAAACTTCGATTTTTTCTTCAGCATCTCTGTACTTCTTAGAGCGTCTACCTAGATGAATATTACCCAAGCCACCCTCCCCTCCTAGAGCAACAACTATCTGTTGGCCAGGCTCCGTTAATTCAGCAACATCATATTGTATCTGCTCTGTCTCTTCCGCATCTTCATCAGACTCTGGTCCAGACATACTCATTTCGCCTTCAGAATAATCTGCAAGGCTAGAGCATTGTGCCCGTATCCCATTATTTATGACGTCTCTTGAACGTGAAAGTCGAGGAGAAGCTTTGAACCGGGACCCATAGGCTGGTTTATTATGGATTGCTTTATTTGTAGGACTAGAGCCATTACGAGCAACGTCACTCTTCTCCAGTTTATCACCTTTGTCCATAGGAGATTCATTTGAACCAAGCGAACCAGGAATCTCCCAAGGATCTAAGGGACCAGAAGATTTCTTTTCGACTGGAGAAGGGACTTCACCATCAACAAGGTGAAGTACAGTACCAACTGGAACCAAAACAACCTAAGAGCGGAAAATGTAATGTATCAGTCACCACAATCGAATCTAACTTTATGCTTGACTGAAAAAAACTTAAACCTAATAAGATGAATCCATAGAAAAGATACTACCTTGTCAGCTCCTCGAGTTCCTACCATGTTTTTCGGAGCACCATGCCCCCCTCTCTTAGCATTCTGGAAAAAGGGCATCTATTATTTAATGACTTGGAACGAGAGAAAAACAACGATACATAAATGAGGGCAATTAAGTCCGAGCATGACTCAATACAACAATTGATGCAATTAAAGAAATGGTAACCCACAATATGGTGTTGTAAACTTCTGAAGTCCCAAACTGCAGGGGAACTCTCTAGGATCACGTCACCACCTCTTCCACCTTTTCCGCCTACAAATTTCCACTTACCAATCAAGCAGTGGATAAACGGAAATAACAAAAAAATATGGCAGCAGATCAAAATGATGATTCTACGAGTAAGATTGAATTTTAAAAAGCCAATAGAAAACTCTGGTGTCCTTGACTGGTAAATAGGTCCAACGAAGAATTAACTCAGTTTGCACTTGGCAAATTACCATCCCAATACTTCTGAGATTCCTTTATCCTGTAACTAACAGCACACATAAACAAGATAAAAAAAGATTTACAAAATCATACTGATATTATTTTTCGAGGGAGCTAAACCCAGTTGGAAAAGGTATCATGCAACAACCCGAGGAGTCAAACATGTTTATACAAATAGTACAAGATTTTAGCATCTGGGGCTCCTCCATAATAATTTTGGACTTTTCAAACACACAAGTGAATGTATTATTGTATATATTTTACTCAACCAGTGCAGATATACATAAGCGTACCATCAGGTGTTCCACGTCGATCACTACGGCTACGGCGTAAGCTGGAACACCCATCACCTCCATCACCTCCTTTGGCCCATAGCCTACACCGATCTATCATTCTCCGCTCCTGAAATAAACCAGAAGACAGGGAAACGCCAGTAGCATCAATACAATTAGTCAATATCCAAACAAAGAAAGTAATGTTTCAAAGATACATGAAATGAACTTAAAATTCGCATGGAAACAAGAGGTGCATTCAGCACCATATAGTTACCTGTAATGGAACCATTTTTGCTTTCTTTTCACTTGCTCCCGAGTATAAAGAAGATAAAACAAGACATTGTGGCCTTGAAAAGTTTCTAAAAGCCGTCAAATGTGACACAGGGTTCTTGCTCCTCAACCACATCTTTTTAGTGTTTTCTCATGCAAAAGTTCCCATCTTTGATCCTTACAAGGTGAAAAGCGTCAATACTGCAGAAGCTATCATAATTTACATACCAAGTCATTCACAGACAATATAGAGAGATCAACTCTCAAAGTTGCATGAAATGTGAAGCCTAAAGACTAGAGACTAAGCTATATTAATATGTTTCTCCAAGCATTCTTTCGAGTCGTTATGTTACACTTACCACCACCAAGGAAACTAACAAGAAGCAACTACCTGTTAACTCAAATGCACATAGATGGCAGTGCACCACCTACAAGTTGTACAAGAAAATTTCCAAAATGATTTCAAAGAAAACTGAATAGCATGACAATGTCGGGATAGCGAATTAATAGCTACCACTCTTACAATGTAAGAGTGCAAGGGGACATATTCAAACATAAAATCCAAGACAGAATAAGCTCAAGTATTTTCCTATATAAACAAAAGACCAAACACAGAATAAACGCTTAAGACTGGAGTAGTATTTTTCTTCTACTACCAGCAGATTATGATCTTTGAAGCATCTAAAAATGCATGCTTGATAATTTAGTACAATTTTGACGAAATTTAGAAAGCAGCTCAACCTAGAACAAATAAATTTATGATTCTCAATCACACATTTCATTAAACAGGTATTAGCCGTGAAATGACATGCTGAAAAAGAAAGCTAAATTGGTTGTAACATGTGAAAAGAAGAGATTGAGAGAGTACCTTGTAAATTCGAAATCAGCAGAGGGTCAGAGAAAAGCTTTTTTCCTTCATTTACGACTTCGCCTTACTCAGGGATTTACCGTCATATTACAAAGGCTTCCTACACAGGCCCTAGACTTGGTTGCGCTGAACTCTGAAGCAGGTCCTTTTTTCCTTCTTTCTCGATTTCTTCTCTCTTTCTGTCTATACAGCGATTGAAGGGTTTAAGGTTCCAGGAATTATCAGGAGAAAGACTGAAAGAGTACATGGAGCCATGGAGACACAGTTATGGAGGCCCAATTGCTACATACAAGCCCAAAAATCGACACAAAGAGCTACTCGGAAAATTGCTGGCCGGTACCACTTACGGCAAAAGAAATTCAGTTCGGTACCGGCCGGTTTTCAATATATTCACATACGTCCCTTTTTTGGCTTTTAGGTAGTGAAGAGACAATTTTGCCCTCATTTTTCCTTCTCCAAATTTGAATTCCCCTGCAGTGTTTATAGCTTCCTGTTCATGAGTTGATTGATATTTGCAGGCTGATTTGATTATGGTGCAGAAGTTTTTGAATTCAAATTTTTGAGGGGGAAACATTTTGGCTTCATCCAATTATATATACAACCCTTATTAATTGAAGCAAAGCTTCAATTTAACAACTCAAACAATCAAATCCTCCCTTTCGGAAAAAAAACCCAGCAAAAAGGATTCGATACAAGTTTAGGAGCTCGGTGAGGTTCGAAACGGAGCTTCGTGCGATAATTCTCCGCGGTATTTTGCCCACCAAAAAACTCAATTGGCCCAATTCATCAATTGAAAACTGTCTGGCCTTCGACCTTTGAATTTTCCCTCTCCTGCAAACAAAGAAAGCATAACAAACCTGCTTCCCTGCATTCGATCAGAAAATCTGAATGCTCTGTTTTCCAGTAATACCAGCTTATCATTTCGTGGATACTATAATGCTTTCAGTTCTCTTGGGTTTCTGATTGAATTTTATATAGAGATGGAGTTCTAAATTAGATAAAGCTTTGAGAGTGCACACCAGCTGTTCGACCGTTGGTGTATGAGAAATCTTCAAAATGAAAGCAATCTCTTTGATCCTGTCAAAGCTGAAAGTCCATCATACGAATCATGTAGCAGTCTCTGATTGAATTAATTTGTTTTATGAGCACTAGAGTTTAATAGGGAGCCTGCAAGTTTTCACAATCTTGTATTTCCTGTCTTGGGATGCTAGCAATAATATATTTATAGATGGGCAGAATTTGATGTGCTTCAATATGAAAGTCAGTTGTATATACAAACAATGTTGTTGTGGCTTAATTTGATGTAGTTGAATTTGTTATACTCCTATATTCCTAATTGCACATTTAAAATGTAAATATGCAAATTGTTTGTATATTTACAATACAAATATGCAATGGGTTGCATATTTATAATACAAATATACAACAAGAGAGGAAATACAACTCCAACTGCATATGAATCTTATATATAAAGCGCTACTATTAACTGAAAATCACAGATGCAAAACGGTGCATATCCATACGATACAGTAGAAGAAATATAAATACACAAACTGTTTGCATATTTACAAGACAAATATGCAAAGGGTTGCATATTTATAATACAAATATGCAATAAGAGAGGAAAGCTACTCGCACAAACTAGTGACTTTAGGTAAAGACACATGTGAAATTGTTCAGCGAATCTGCTTATAAGTCGTGCACATAGGTGCATAGACATTACACATTGATACCAGTAAACTTTGATGTGCGGACTCGATTAGAGTACTGATGTAATTGATGTAATTGTGCACAGTAGACTTTCATCGACGCCCATCACTCGCGAGAAAGCATACAATGTTTGGAAAAACTGATCTAGGTGTGCGGACTCGATTAGGGTAAACAGTGTTACATCTTCCTGGGAGATTTTTTCAGCTTACAGGAAGATGTAACACTGTTCATAGTACTAGCGACTCACCAGTAAAATTTATGAATTCTTTTATATAATATTGTACAAGGTGTTGCATCGATGCCTATCGCCCGCGAGATTAGGGTTTAGGGTTTAGGGTAGGGTCTAGGGCGTTAGCCCTAGACCCTATGCTAAACCCTAAACCCTAATCGAGTCCGCCACACCTTGATCAGTTTTTTCAAACATCGTATGCTCTCTCGGGTTCACCCGTATGTGATAGGTTTTTAGAAGGTGTTGCATCGATGCCCATATCCCACAAGATTAGGGCTTAGGGTTTAGGATCGGTTTTACTGGTGAGTCGTCAATAATATTTATAGGACGAATATAAAATCTTCCTGTAAGCTGGAAAACTAAACTTTTTGAAAGAAAAGAAATTGTACATTTGAAATATAAATATACAAACCGTTTGCATATTTACATGACGATTATATAACAGGTTGAATATTTATAATACAAATATACAAAAAGAGGGGAAATATACAACTACAGCCTCACTTGTTCTTGTACCATCTTTTTTTTCGAGAATCAGATTTGTGTTTCATATAGAATGAAAAGTCCAAGGGCTAACAAGTACTAACCTCACCAGTAAAATTTTTGAATTCTTTTATATAATATTGTACAAGGTGTTGCATCGATACCCATCGCCCGCGAGATTAGGGCTTAGGGTTTAGGATAGGGTCTAGGGCGTTAGCCCTAGACCCTATGCTAAACCATAAACCCTAATCGAGTCCGCCAC